>BPLT01000271.1:0-233171 GCA_019656295.1 Rhododendron mucronatum var. ripense
CGAACGGCCATAATTTTCTCGTCCGATGTCCGTTTTATGCAAATCTTATATTGGTTCGAAGGTCTTGAAGTTAGCTTTCATTTGCCACTAGAATCGCCTTAAAATTCTTAGTACACCGAAAGTTATGTTCATTTGAGTAGAGGTGTGTCAATCTGTTACGCAGATTCATATAGCTTCGGTAAGTGCCTGTTTAACCATTTTTGGAGTGCAGATTTGACTAGGGTTCCTTCATACCTTTTAAGCTTCATTTACTCGCGCAACGTTTGGGACTGGAATCGTTCAAAAATATTAAGAACTCGAATTATTATGATTTTTAGAAGATTGCCCTGTAATCTGAAATTCTGGGCAGCAACAGAGCTGTGTATTTCATCGTTTGCTATGGTTAAAGGACATTATTGATTATGGGTCCTTGTGGGTTTTAAAGATTGGTAAGTTGGTGAACTTGTGGCGCTAGAATCATTGAAAGATATTAAGGATGCGATTTTTAATGAATATTCGAATACAGACTGCTTTGTTGGAAATCAGGATATGCTCATGTGTCGATTTTAGATGATTACGGTACCCGTTCGTTGTCTAGGTGTTCGGGTGATTATGTGGGCATTGTGGCATGTTGTGATGAATGTTATAAATTTATTATATGTTGAGTATGAGGTTATTAAGTAATGTGAGGCAAAACAAAAAAAGAAATAAAATAAAATTGAGATGATAGAACGAACACGAAGAAAGCCACGGATCCACCGTAACGTGTGATGCCGGAAATGAGACGCACGGGGTCCCAAATGCCCGGAATAGAATGAAAGAATTTATTGGACGAACGGGGTCCCAAATGCCCGGAATTGAATTAAAGAAATTTATTGGACGAACGGGGTCCTAAATGCCCGGAATTGAATTAAAGAATTTTATTGGACGAACGGGGTCCCAAATGCCCGGAATTGAATGAAAGAATTTATTGGACGAACGGGGTCCCAAATGCCCGGAATTGAATTAAAGAATTTTATTGGACGAACGGGGTCCCAAATGCCCGGAATTGAATGAAAGAATTTTATTGGACGAACGGGGTCCCAAATGCCCGGAATTGAATGAAAGAATTTTATTGGACGAACGGGGTCCCAAATGCCCGGAATTGAATGAAAGAATTTTATTGGATGAACGGGGTCCCAAATGCCCGGAATTGAATGAAAGAATTTATTGGATGAACGGGGTCCCAAATGCCCGGAATTGAATGAAAGAATTTTACGGGACGCATGGGGTCCCAAATGCTCGGAATTGAATGAAATACTTGAGAAATACAAGACAAATTGATTATGTTCTAAAAGGAAATTCAGTGATATGTTCGTTTTGTTCTGCTGAGAGATATACTCGTTGTCATTGGCATCTTGGGGTTCGTTGTACATTTAAATTGTTGCTCACTTATTACTATTGATGCGTGATCGTCACATATACGTATAGATCGAGGCAAAATGGAGTATTTGCATAGTGATGGACAAGTGACGGTTGAGGATAAGTTGTGGTCTAATTAGGATGATTCGAGTTGGTTTATGTTTCTGGTCTGGCGTATGAGTTGTTAGGAATACCTTTATGAAGTCATGATCCCCTTGTTGTAGTATGTTCGTTCGTGGTGGAAGACTCACGTTTCTTTGTGGTACCTAGTCGTATTCACTCACTCTAGGTGCATGATTCATCGCATTTTCATATAGCTTGCGTATAGATTTTCCTACTGGGCTAGTGTAGCTCAACCTATCATTTTCAGGTACATTGCAGGTCACAGTCATGGAGTGCTTGGAGTGCATGCTGATATCGTTGTTTAAAGTTATTTTCAGAAGTTATCCCCGTATCTTTGTAAAAAAAAAAAAAAAAAACTGTACTGCATTGTATTTATTTATTTAGAAACATTGTAACTGTTGAACAGGTTTACTGACTCTGGGATCTGTACTGTCCTTTGGGGTATTATTTGTATTATTGCGAGGATTTTAATTATCTAAAAGTTATTATTATTTATGTTAAAAGTCGAGGGCGTGACGATTCGCAACTTGCTCCTGATCCTCCGCCTCGCCCTGCAAAACGAAGCACGACTACAGACCATGCCGGAGGTCCTCCGGGATGGCCCTCCGGTGCAAGGATCAGTGATGCTTCTTAGACATGTTGAAAACTAAGAGCTAGGGTTGTCAGGAATGAACAGTGCGTACCTTTTCCTAGGAGGCATAACGGTATATTTATAGGGATTACCTAGCTTGGCTTCCAACATTGCTCCAACACTCAACACGTGTCGGCTGACCTCGCCCATGCGTCACCTTAGGGTTTTGTAACCATTTGGGTGGTGAGCTGGCACCTTCATGTGCCCTCACACCAATCCTGGTAACCGTTCGGGTGACATCATGACCATCATCATGGTTGAGACCGTTATCATTGTCCGGATGAGCTGGCGGTCTGGCCCATGCTCGTTCAAGACCGAGCGTGAAGCCGATGGTTGAAGGTCCGACGAAACTGTTCTTCCAAAGAGGGGGAGAAAAAGCCTCGGACTATGGCCGTTGGTTGTGCCGAGCTATGAATGGATCTGGTTCCGAGGGTTATGAAGCAGAGCAATGCTCCACGTACGGCGCGGGCTATCTCGCTCAGCCCACTACAATATGCATAAAGTGGCTACTCTCAGAAGGTTCTACCAATGAAATAGTGGTCCCCCTATACATCCAGAAAATGAGGAACTCAAGGTATGTTATGCCGTGGAACCATGCCCCCAAATCAAAGCCAGAAGAAAAAAAATTAGTTGGTAAAGACACAAGTTAATAATCCTTGTTAGTGAATTATGCTACTTAGTGATTTTAGATGGGTGTTTTGGTTGTTCAGGGGTGTGCCCCTCATGATCTTGTATGGTAGGGTGCTCTTTTATAAACGAGTTAATTTACCAAACAATTATTTATTTACCTATTTGAAGATATATATTGAATTACGTCCAATATAATGTGCCAAATGAAAAAACTGAATGAGAAGCTGGCAACAAAAAATCACTCTTGTTAATAATCCTTGTTTGTTAGTGAATTATGCTAGTAATTGTTTCTAGATGGGTGTTTTGGTTGTTCAGGGGCACACCCCTTTTGATCTTGTATGGTTGGATCGTTTCCAAAAAATTAGTTTATTTATTAAACAATTATCTGTTTAACCTATACATCAAACATAACGTAACAAATGAAACACTGAATGAGAAGCTGGAAACTAAAACATCAGAAATCAAATTACTTAATGAAAAAAGACTCAGCAAAGAAAATTACCTAACAACGAAAGAAATTTGAAAATCAAACAATACAGCATGATATATTTGATTTAATTAGTACTTATTGTTCTTAAATGTACAATCCGTACAGGTACGAGTTATCATGTACCCGGGAGAAATCCAATATCACCTACTCAATAAAAGTTCATTGACATTTTTGGAGCAATTCACCCATCTTGGTTTAATTTGATTCCTAACATCGCATAAGCCAGGACATAAAGAAAGTGTCAATTGCAATTATTTGGTTGAGACTACTCTTCCTCCACAGCTCTCACTCTGCCCGTAAGTTCTCATGCTTGATCTGTGCCATCTCGATCTATAAGTCTAGAGGTTATCTTCTCACATATTCTCCTTGTCCCTTTTCGAACTAAATCTTTGTTCCCAATCTCTCTTTCTCTCAGAGATTACTAACAGAGGAATGATAATCATGGTAACATGAAATTGTGCATGAAAAATACCTCAATGATACCTGAAATTTCATGAATTGACACAGAAAGTGGTTCAATGATACAGTATAAGAGCTTCCAACAACCAAGGAAATCAAACAGGATCAAGAGCCTTAATGGCCCGAATGTGAGGTCTAAATAAAAAGCTAACAGGTAAAAAAATTGAAAATCCATGTGAAGGAAAGCTAGTTTACTTCTTACGCCCTCATCTGCCACTCTCGCTGCCCTTCGTAGGTTTGTTATTCCTTTTTTTTTTTTTTTGGTCAAACGGAAATTTAATAAAACTTAAGGAAGAGAGTACCGCATTAAGAGTACAAACAAAGATTTGAGCACATGAGCATAAGAGCTCGCAACCTAGTCAAGCACTTGCCTGATATTCAGGCTATCTCTAATTACAAATTCCCTCATCGCGATAGGCATGTCTGAAACAAACACGAGGGCTTCTGTGTGTTCTGCTCCCATCCTAGCAAGGTGGTCAGCGCATTGATTGGCCGATCGGGGGATATGCCCAATCGCAGTGTTTGTTTGAGCCAGTAAGGAATGAACTTCATTGATCAGCACACTCTGGGGGTGATTGCCTGGGTTTCCTTCCGTGATGAGGTTCTCCCCTACAAGTGAGTCTGATTCAATCTTTACATTTTCCAGCTTCCTTTCTAGTATTACTTCCAATCCCTTGTGTATGCTCCATAGCTCTGCCTCCAAGCTTGATTGAAAGCTATGCTTGCCATAGTATCCCATGATCCAGTCTCCCAAATGATTTCTGAACAATCCTCCAAACCCTCCTATTCCATTCGATTCACACCAGCATCCATCCGTATTCAGCTTGATAAATCTTGCAGGTGGGTTAGACCAATAATTAAGGCAGGTTCTTGTCGAGCCATTAGTGAGAGGGGACTTGAAAGCATCCACTATTTCTTGGGCATAGGCAATAATAGTCCTGGCACTAACAAAAGGGGGTATGTCAATGTTATCAAAGCTTTTTTTGTTTCGATCTTTCCAAAGCTGCCATAGAGAAGTGATGAACAATATGTGCCAAGGAATATCATTGCCATATCCTGCAAATCTATTGCTTCTCATGTTCAGAGAGATCCAATCATGAGTTGGAGTATCCATGTCCCCCCTCAATAGAGGGCTAAAAGGGATGTGTCTCCAAAGCTCCTTAGCTTTGTTACATTCCCTAAACAAATGACTAAAACTCTCAGAAAAGATACTACATCTTGGGCATAAGTCCGAAGTTGCAATACCTCTTCTGACCCGGAGAAGATTGGTTGGAAGGCTATTATGAAGAATAATCCATAAGAAAGTTTTGAATTTTTCTGGCATTTTAAGTTTCCAAAACCATTTCCAACCTTTCAAGTCCAGAGCATCTTTGTTAATAATATCATACGCAGCAGAGATAGAAAAATTGCCATTTCCAGATCCCACCCAAGTGGGGTGATCAACAGATTGGGAGTAGACAGGAATATTTATAGCATTTATGCACTCAAGAGTATTAACATCTACATATGGGGCTATATCATCCAGAACCCAAGTACCATTCACAATTAGCGTTTCTACCTTTTGATTGGAGTTGACATGTTCCCCAGGGTGTGCTAATGCTAGGGGTTTATCCCCACACCACCAGTCATGCCATAAGTTAACAGTTTTACCATCACCAATTACCCACTTCATCCCTTTGTCAAGGATCTTTTTTGTATCCACAATACTCTTCCAAATATAGGAGGCAGGCCTGCTTCTTGGCCAAGATGATATGGAATGATTGCACAAGTATTTGTCCCTGAGGATAGCAGCCCACAATCCTCCTTCTTCGTGATTAGAAATTTTCCAACCAAGCTTAGTGAGAATAGCCATGTTATGGTTTCTGGCTTTTTTAATCCCCAATCCACCACATTCTTTACTTTTGCACACCTTATCCCATTTGACAAGATGAATTTTCCTTTTTGTCAGGGGAATCACCCCATAAGAAATTTCTGTTCAACCTGTCAAGTCTTTCGCACACAGAAGCAGGCAGTTGCATGGTTTGCATGGAATAAGTAGGAATGGTTGAGGAAACAGATTGCACAAGAGTGAGCCTACCTGATAGCATAAGAGTATTGGAAACCCATCCAGCAAGTCTATTTTGGACTTTCTCAATAATATGATTGAAGTCTTGTTTACTAACTCTCTTATGGAACAAAGGAACTCCAAGGTATTTTCCCAAGTTATTAGTGAGTTTGATACCACAAAAACCACTTATTCTCCTAGCCTTGTTTCTAGCTACATTTGGAGAGATAAAAAATTTGGATTATCCAAGTTCATAGTTTGACCGGACAAGGTACAAAACTCATTCAGAACCTCCATCATAGCTTTCACAGTGGTAAAATTATCTTGACCAAATAGAATTAAATCATCTGCAAAGAAGAGGTGGGTTAAGGGTGTGGAATTTTTAGAAACTTTAATCCCTTTCCAGGACCCGTCCTCCCTTTTACTGTTAATGAGAATAGATAGCCTTTCCATGCACAGGACAAATAAGTAGGGAGATAAGGGATCACCTTGACGAAGTCCACGACTTGGTGCAAACTCAGGAAGGGGCTCCCCGTTCCAAAGAATAGAGGTTTTAACACTGGTAACACAGTTCATAATAATGGAAATCCAAGATGCATTAAAGTTAAAGAAGTTCAATGTATCAAATAAGAATTTCCAAGACACTTTGTCATAGGCTTTTTCCAAGTCGATTTTAGAAATCGTAGGTTTGTTATTACTGTCAACATGCATTTTGAACAGAGGACCCAGTAGTAGCAACACTTTCTCTGTCTGTCACAGACTCACAAGTTGAAAAGAAACACTAAAATAGGCGGTTTCTGACGACAAAGGTGGAAACATTACGTGGCCACATAAACATTAAGGCCCACAATGCATGAAACAAAAGTAGAAAATGGAGAGGGTAAAACAAATCTGGACTTTTTGGTCAGATTCCTTCAGAAATCTCCTCTCTTTTCAAATTGGTTGTCCTCGATCTGTCTACGCAAAGTGATTTGTATTTTGAAAGTCTTTTTTTGAAACTTGAAAAACCCAGCCAAGGAGACTTAATTCAAAACCTAACCAACCTCAAGGTTCTTGATCTCTCTGAGGTGAACATATTTTCTTTAGTGCCAAGTGTTTTGTCAAATATATCCTCTCTAACATATCTTAATTTTGGAAGTTGTTCGTTGCATGGTGAATTTTCAATGGACATTTTTCGTCCACCAAATGTAGCCCGTAAATTCTTTTAATAAAAGTTAATGTTTCATGAAAGGAGAATAATGTGGAGTATATGTTTGTGGGTTGATGAGTAGGAAAATGGAACATAAGGGTGTTAGTGTAGTTTGTATATATGTGTGTATATAAGGGAGGAGAGGAGTATTAGGAAATAAACCCCTCCCCTATCTCGCTCGTTCATCTCTCTCTCTCTCTCTCCATCCCGATGCCTCTCTCTCCCTCTCTACTCCTCTCACTCAAATCCCACCAAACCAACGCAAAACCCACACCAAATAGCTTCAAATCCTTCACCTCTACATGTATTGGAGCTCGAATCACGCTCGTAGGTGCTCGGTGGTTCGTATTCGGCTTGGTTCGAAGTTGAAGTTCTAGGGCTTGAGGAATCCTTGGGCTTTGGCTTTAACACTCGAGGTAGGGATTTCTCTCACTCTTTATATGTTCTTAAGTTGGTTTTGTGCATGAAATCGTGCCTATGATTGTTGTGATTGTTGTTATAGTTGAACCCATGAAAATCCGTTTAGAATCTGCTTGAACAGCCATTGTTATCGATACCATTTACTTTATTATCAATACCTTTGTGTTTTAAACCCCAGAGAATCACTTGTTATCGATACCTTTGACCCTTGTTATCGATACCCTTGCATCTGAATCCTTCTCGGCCAAAAGGTATCGATACCTTTGTGTTAGGTATCGATACTTGTTGCTTATTTCTAGCTTTCATTGTTTTGCTTCATTTTTCACCGTTTTAATTTCCGATCACTTCTAGTTCTTCTAAACCACTTCCAAACATAGTCATTCGCACTCCAATGATCCCTTGGTCATACTCACTCATTGGTTCTCGTCGCGTTGAACACAACTATCATATGGAATGAATTATCGTTCTAATGCTTTATTTGTCACGCCCCAAATCCAGGAGTATAACCGGCCGTGTACCATGAAGCAATCATGGGACACGAAGCCTAATTAAAAATATTTTTAGCAGCTTGAAATAAATAAAAGAAAAATTGGATATTTTAGTACAATAAAACGTACGACACCAAACCAATATTTTTCTTAAGCAAATGACACAATAGCTCATATTTTTCAATCTCCAAACTCGACAATGAACTGCCAATTAATAAAAGTGCGAAAGCTAATAAATAAAAGAGCGGAAGCTTTTTGACAATAGAAAACAAATAAAAATGCAAACGTCCTAGAGGTCCAAACAGAAGGTTCTGACAAAGCCACAGAGTCCACTATAATGCTCTATGAACTAACCTGGAAAAAAAAAAGTGGAATAAATCCGTAAGTTGACGGGCTCAGTGAGTAGTTAAGCATGCTAAGGGTGATAATACAAAATGGCATACCTTTGAACGAACAATAATGAGGGTTTCAAGAAGCGGTTTCAAATTAATAAAGGAGTAGATAGCTCAACGAATTCTATCCACAGACCAAATACTGAACAAAAGGATCAACAACTCAACAAATAGTATTCACTAGTTGAATAACGGATTAATGAATAGCATGAATAATAATTGAATCACCACAATAATTATATCAACAATGAGTCCAATCTATTCTAATATATAAAGGGAGAGCACCCTTTGGTGTCTCCTCCATTTGTCATGTATTTTCCTTTCCTAAAATACCCTCTAAAGAGAAAAAACAAAATAGTTAATTTTGAGAATATATTGGACATTTTAACATAAAAAAAACTCCCAAAAACAGTTACAAACAAATTTTTAAAAAAAACCCACGTTCATTGTTGGCAGTTACCCCCTTGCTTTCCAGAGTAGTGCTCTGAAAGCAAACCCCACCCCCTCACCAGTACATGTCCAATTCAATCGAACCTTCAAATCCAAGGTACTCCTCTCCCTCCCTCCCTCCCACCCACAACCACCCCCCCCCGCCTCCCCTCTCTCTCTCTCCCCTGTGTTATGTATTTGATTTCAGTTTAATCTGCTTAATCAATCGTTAGTAGCTTGGGTAAATTCGATTTGGTTTATTAGTTAGGATTTGCAATAGTAGCGATTAAATTGGTAGTAATTAGTTTCTTAAACCACTGTATTCTTGGTAGTATTTAGTTTATTGATGACTTGATTCTGCTATTTGTCGCAGTAACCTAGTAAAGCTTTTGAGACATCGGAAATGTTGGGACGCGGAAAGGGAGGCGAGAGGCTGGGAAAGGGAGGCGCGAAACGGCACCGCAAGGTCCTCCGAGACAACATCCAGGGGATCACGAAGCTGGTCATCAGGAGGCTGGCTCGCAAGGGAGGAGTGAAGCGCATCAAGATCGTCTCGGAGAACGTGATCTGTGACGCGATAACGTACGCGGAGCATGCGAAAATCAGCAAGTTCTACTCCCCTTTTCCCTCACCTTCCTCCTTTACATCATCATTTTTTATCGACGCGAAAATCGCTGCCCCGCTACAACCACACCAACTCAATTCCTTGGTAAGAGAGGCTTACTCGATATTCTCTCTGTTTTTAAGGCATAAAATTCAAAAGAAAATGTTATACTCTGCTATCGTTTATGTGCTTTGTTTGTGTTTCATGTAAACAAAGTGACAGTGTATTGACAGCAAAGTATGCTATAGTCTATAGTTTATAGCTTTCTGTTTATTGTTTGTTTCATCCAATTTTGTCAAAACATGCAAAAACTGACTTGCACACGTATCGCGTGTGCTCCGGCCTCTATTAGAATAGACTAGAGGCCGGGGCACACGTGATGCGTGTGCAAGTCGGATTTCCACAACATTTTTGTAAAAATGCTTCCCACTTATTGTTTGATCAAATTTTTATAAAAATGTTGTGAAAATTCGACTTGCACACGTATCGCGTGTGCCCGGCCTCTAGTAATATCTAAACGATGAACACAAAAAAGGGGAGTCTAAACCAAAGTGGGAACCATAATTACCAATTACTAAATGCCAAATATTTTCTCAAGATTTGTTGGATCCAACACCGTATTTAGAGTCACCACAGGATGGCGCCTGGAACCTTTTCTCTAAACCGATCCGGAGTAGGGTCACACAGTATTTCACAAGTCTTTTTCCTATCCGTTGAGCACTAAAGTCACACAAGTCTTTTCCCTAGCGGCCAAAGTCACCACGAAATCTCACGGGTCTTTTCCTTTGACTTTAATAAATATAAATATAGTCCATGGTCCCAAACACAAATAGAACAACGGCGAGCCGAAGGCACCTGCACTAGGATTATTCCCTGTGCCATTGCAGAGATCACAATAATCTTATGGAGTCAACAAATCGATGATAGTAAAAGTAAGGACAATCGATCAATCACAAAAATTCTCAATTAACCTTGTATGCCAAAGGGTACGTCAATTATCAATAATTATGAGATCAATGAATAAGATTAATTATCATCGGATCACAATAAATAACGAATTGTCAAGAATAGATTGGCTCAAGAGGATTCCAAAAGAAGGGATCACATGCTTAACCATTCACCTCGATCGGAACGATAGGTCACAAAATGTGATTTCACGTTCTCTCTAATCTGAATTAAAAGAATGCATGAACGAAAATCAATTCAATGAGATTGACTACTCTAGTTACCGGCCAGTGAAACTAATAACAATATAGTTACTACTACTATTGACTTCCCTTAACTAAGCTCTAGGATCAGCTCCAAGGATTACTCTCACAATTCTCTCATATCGATACACGCACACACCACACATGCATACAGATTCCTAATATACTAATATATATACATATTCTCACACTTGTAACCAAGCACAACACACACTACAACCAACACCACATGCGCACAACCTGATCACCATTGCCGCCCCTCTTTCTCTCTCCTCCGTTCACTTGGCACCACCAAACAAAACCCCACTGCCCCTATTTCTATGTGTTTATATAACCATAAATTATATACTCAGCAAGGAAGAAAAAGAGACGATGAAAACCTTACCTAACGATTCACCGATCCGAAAACTACCGACGAACTCTCAACTACGCCTGCTCTTTCACGCTCTCCTCCCCAACTTATGGAATAAAATAACCCTACTTCTCAAACGTTTCCTCACCCTAATAAACTGCTCACGTTCAAACTTAAAACTAACTAGTCTAATTACACAATCGACCCAACATTCTTCTTCTTCTTCTTCTTCTTCTTTTTTATTAGCAAGAAGTTTGAAAAAGAAAAATGAAAGATTTAATTATTTGAGTCAAAAAATAATTTTTTAACTGAAAAAGCGGGATGTCACATTATTGGTGCGTTCGTTTAACTATTAGTGATAATGTGAGATGCTACGATAAACGGGGTGATCATGCTTCAATTAGATGTGTGTGTGTGTGTTGATGAGGCGGATTGTTAGATAGGAGGATGGATAAACCGTGGACGCACTCGAAAACTTAACACCTGATGCTATGTAATGTGAGGAGTGAGTTGGGAAGACTAGTTTGGAAACAAAATGAAAGTATGAATTGGTATGTGGATCATTTACTTAGTATCAATCTCTCTTTATCTACAATCATACAATTAGAGCATCGGAAACACATATGACGTACGTAAAGCAATACCAATGAGTTGAAATCGGCATACGGGGTCTGGATACCTGAAACTTGAATCGGATGTACGGAGTCATGAGCACCCGGAAATGTATTATAGATATATGGGGCCCTAAGACCCGGAAAATTTCTTAAGCTCACTATTCGGAATGTTAATGGAGGAAGAGCTACTTGAGCTCATATTGGAGATCAATGAGAGATGTACGGGGTCCTTAAGACCCGGAATGTAAGTCAATAACCGTAGAAGTGTATGAGATGAAGTTGATCATGAATAAGGACGCATAAAGGATGGCTAACAGATCTATTAAAGAAAAGTGAAGTGTCCCTTGAAACCTGAGTTCCCTTCATGAAGTTGCGTTAGCTGCATTCTCTTTCATTGTCTCTGATTTCATTCCTTTATGTTCAAATCTTCTCATTTGCATATAAAGTTTGTAGAGATTTTCCTACTGGGCATGTGTTTTGCTCAAACTTATCATTCTTTCAGGTACAACTCAAGAGTTTTAGCATGGAGTACTGGGTGTGCATAGCATCCCATCCTTTTGAAAGTGAACACTGAGGAAACAACTCAGATATCTTTTGTAAACTCTTTTGGGAAGACATAAATTGTAATTTTCATTTAAATCCTTGGTTTAGAAGTATTGTAATTATTTAACTTATCTTGTCTAAATTTTAGAGCTTTGGGGCCAGAGTGCCATTATTGTAATCTTTTGAACGAGATCATTCTCAATAAATGAATGTGAGAAACTCTTTTGGGTTATTATAAGTATACCGCGGTTGTTTTCCTTTTTAAAAGTTATTGTTATTATTATGTTATATATAACAATAAAAAAAGCGCGAAAACCGTGGCACGACGACGGCAGGTGCTGCAATGGTTCTTTTGTTGATAAGAAATGATAAGGGAAGAAGACAAGGGCAAGGAGAGAAATGTGGGAGAAGAGAAGTTGAGGAGAATGGTGGTGATAGTCGACGGCAGTTGCTACGCTGCTTTTTTTATCTTTATTTTTTTTACTTTTCTTTAGAGAGAGAGTGTACATGTATTGGAGGAGAGGGAAAAAAAAAGGTCACTGAAACCAGTGGTAAGTCGGTTAGGGTATAGAGAGAGAATAGCTTAGATGGAGAGAGAGAGATTACCTGTGATTGAGGGGGAGGAGAGTAGCTTAGATGGAGAGGGAGAGATTACCTATGATTGAGGGGGGGAGGAGAATACAGTTTTTCTAAGTTTTAATCCAACCATTGATTTTAATGGTTGAGATGAAATTTTTTTAAAAAAAATTGTGTGGGTGGAACCGGCTATATATATATATATGAACCAAAGTTTCAAATATATTTGATGATTTTAGATTTTGATTAGAGGCTATTTGTAGAGGGAAGAAAGAGAAGGGTCAGAGGGGGTGTATGTATGTAATGCAACAAGGGTATTTTTGTCCGATTTATGGATGAGGGGGTTCATCACAAACAGTTTAGAGATGAAAGGGTGTCACTTGGGTAACGGAGATTAGTTGAGAGAGTCTGTATGGGCGCTTTTAAATGTGAGGGGGTCTTCGTGAGAAAAAGTGATAGTTGAGGGGATATTTATGTACTTTTGACAAAGTAAAAAGAATCAATAACTATAGAAGCAGAACATAATTAAGTATGCTTAAAATTTAAGAAGTGCGTAGAGGGCGAGAGCGCAACGCAATATGGAATTTTTTGGTGTTATGAATGACTTTACAAACAATTTGTGTATAGACTTGTAAACACCCTTTTGTGAAGGTCATGTCTTTAATAGATGAACGATCATCTCTTTTGAGAACTCCATTTCGTGAAGGGTATCGTTCATAGCTCTCTCTCTTTTTCTTTTTCTTTTTTCATTTGAAGGTGTAGACACCAATTTGTTTGGATGGGTCATGACTATCCTAAGGCATCCTTTTGATTAACATCCCTTTCTAAATATACATATCATTTTCTGGCACCACTTCCAAAAAAAAACACATACCACATTAATGGGTATTAGACTTATCTATTCACATAAAGTCACAATTATTCACATAAAGTCACAATTCATGTGAAAAGATGTTGCAACCGTTTATGAAAACCTCTATCAAAAGGGAAAAAAAATTCAAAAAAGAAAAACATAAATGAAAACCCATTTATTATTTGAAAATCTCTAACAAGGCTAGTGGTAGAACAATTCTAGGAGTGAAAAGAAAAAATAGATTTTTGAATTTTTTGTATAAGGTGTACAAAGAACATGGGGCTAGAGAGAATATTTTGGGTTCAAATAAAATCATCATATTATTTTGATACTTTCCATCACATGTAGTCAGAAAATTATTGGGTGGTCTTGGGGTACCGCCATATGGTGCCCCACCAACCATATCCAGCAAACATTAATTATGTGTGGTCCGGTACTAAATTTATGAACCCTATAAAAATTTGTGGTGAAAAAGAACAATGGAACACCATATGTTGGTGCCCAAGACACCTAAATATTAGTCGATGTAACATTTTTTTTTTTATTGACTTGGATGTGACATGAGAATGTTATCAAAAGTGGTGCAATAACTTAGGACGGTTGATCTAGGATGTAGTTAATGGTGGCTTTTCCCTAAAAAGTTTATATCTTAAGGGCTCTAGACAGGTTATTTTTGTTAAGTAAACTTTTAGTTGATATTTATGAGAAGAATTACCTATTTCAAAATCCATAATTTTTTGGATTTTAACCCATTTAATCCGTTTAGACAATAAAAAATATAGCCTAACACAAGTTTGCTTTTAATCATTAGTCAATTGTTGAAAATGATTTCTTCCTTGTCTCTTTAATGTGCAGGAATCTTTTCGAGTCTTTCCGTTTGTCTTCTCCTTTCTCCCATCTTCCCCGTTAACTGGAAAAGTTTGGTTGATTTTTTCTATAATGTGCCAACTCAATGAATGTTACATACTTGACTAGAAAAACCAAAACCAAAAATACAATTTGGAGCCACTCTAGCTAATCAAGCATGAAATCTTGACCTCTACACAATTTTCCTCGAGGACACGGCTTTGTTGACTTGAGGTTTTCAAAACCACGGCTCTCTCTCAGCACAGTTTTCAATAAGTTTTCTATCCACTTATTACTCTCATCTCACAACCTATTTGTCTCAACTTATTATCCCTACATCCTCCATATATGTAGAGCAGTTCACCGCTATTTCAATAAGTTTTAGATTGGACTGTTCGTAATATTTTAAATCTAGATGTATAGTACAGATTTAAATTGTACCGTCCAATCTAAAACTTAGATCGGAGAGAATTCGAACCCCTATCCAAATCTTCCCTAATAGGGATCACCTGATATCATAGCACTTCTAGTGTGCATTCTAATGGCATTTTGTATTGATTCTTTCATTATGATGGCCTACGTGATAACAAATATTTAGTTGCTAACCCCAAGGGTTGGCCAAGTGGTTTTGGTTTGGGACTTAGGTGTTTGCTCCATTCTAAGGTCTTAGATTCGATTCTCCTTGCCAACATCTCTTAAAGCCACCTCAGTCCGAAGTACGTGTAAGCTGACCCATGACACCCTGCATTATCTAAAAATGAATATATTTTTTGTTGGCAAATCTTTCAAACTTAACAATATACTGCTCGACTTGTTGGACTCGTTAATTAGAAGCCTTAGGCTATTACTCAGTGTTGTAGTTGATTCTTTTCATTTAGCTAGATTTGCTTTGTGGTGTGTTTTTTATTGGTAATCTAATGACTTTGATTTTTATCTTACTTTAAGTTTTATATATTATCCTGAAATGAAAAACCTGTGCCACAATTTAATCATCATATTTTCCAACACACGTAACAATTATCATGTTTTGTACACTTTATTTTTTCTAATTTTATTGACTTGGATGTAACATGAGAGAATGGTATCAACAAGTGGTACGATAACTTAAGACTGTTGATCTCGGATGGGATCAACACATCTTTGCTTTTGATTGTTAGTCGAAAATGATTTCCACCAGCCTCTTTAACGTGCAGGAATCTTTTCGAGTCTTCCTATTTGTCTTTTTCTTTCTCCCGTCTTTCCCGTTTCCTTGGAAAGGTTTGGTTGATTTTTTCTGTAATAATGTGCTAGCTCAATGAATGTTACGTACTTGACCTGAAAAACCCAAAACAAATTAACAATTTGGAGCCACTCCAACTAGTCAAGCGAGAGATTGACCTCTGGATAACAACGCAAAACAATTTTCCACAAGGACGTGGTAGACACTTTTGTTTGCAGTGACACTTTGATGACCACATTTAGGTACAGCATTTTATGTTCTTTTGGACATGGCAAACTTACACTATCGTATTTCTTCTGGACATGGCAAAATTGCACTATACTATTTCAAGGGGTTAAGGGGGCAGCTGGGGAGGGGCTAGTACTGGATCCAATCGAGCACATGAGCTCTCCAACATGAATAACTCCACCTTTTCGAGTATGAACAACTTTATTTGATAAAATGTTGAATTTTAGCAGAACGCAGTCTTTTATAGCTTGGGAAATTATCTAATAAACTTTGATTTGTACTATACTGACATGAATGGTTCTTGTCCTTGGAAATTGCCGCTTGATGGAAAAAAAGGGTTAAATTGCAGGTATGTTAACGTGAACGTGACATGGTTACAAATTTAGTTGAGTGAACTAGACTAGTTCATCAGGTTGTACCTATAATCCTCTGCAATTTTGCAAGTTCAACATCATATAATCTTCGGACAAAGTGAATGATGTGCTCATTTTTTAGCAGGAAGACTACTAAGAGGCGAAAATCATTGGCTTTTAAGGGCTTATTTGGTTAACAAGATTTGAATATCCAGTTTGTGGAAGCTATTTCGCCTGGTTGATTGAGAAAATTGGAGGGCTGAGAAAATATTTCCTGCTTACGTTTGTGGCTTGCTAACAAAATGTACTATGATTTCAATCTGTCATCGTAATACTGTTTACAGAATCCTTTCTTCGACTTCTATGGAAATTTAGGCATGGCAATGGGGCAGGGTGGGGCGGGCTTAATTTGCCGTACGCTGACCCGAATCCCAACCCGGTAATTATTGGGTACTCTAGTCCGTACTCCCGACCTCGACCCGAACCCAGAGTTTGGGCTGGTTCCCCAGCAGTATTGAACTGTTAAAATGTGATTCTTTCTTAGAGCACGATCTTGTTGTGTAGCTGAGATCAAACAACAACTCAATCCAAAATTGCGATTCCGTGGAAGTATTCGTAGTGGATAACAAGAAGGAACGGAAAAAGAATCCGATCGCCTCAAGATTTTCCTATTTTCGCCCATTCGTTTCTATTCCTCCTCAAATCTCTCTACAAATTCATCCTCAAATCTCTCTACAAATTCAGAGTATCCAAAAACCGGCCAAATGAAATTTAGACAATACTACTGTTGGCCTCAAGCACAGCCCCAGTCTATGGTTAGTGGTGGAACCATTTTGGGAGTGACAAGAAAACTTTTGTAATTTTTTCAATTTTCTTGGATGAATTAAGAACATGGGGCTAGACACAACTATTTCGCATGTAATATTTGCTCTCTTTCATAATAACTATGAGGTTCCAATTATCTTATAAAGTTAGTACAAAGACAATTACTTCAATGCGGTCCCGTTCAATACACAAATAAAACCGTTTGTGTTTTCCTTTTCCCGTCTTCCCCGTTTACAAGGAAACATTTTCGTTGGTTTTTCTCCCGTCTTCCCTGTTTCCAAGGAAACATTTCGTTGGTTTTTCTGTAGAGAGACAGCTCAAACCAGCATGGAATTTGTCGGTTTAATGAATTTTAATGACTTTAAAAAGGATCTGTTTCTGGACTTGTAAACACCCTTTTGTGAAGGGTCATGTTTTTAATAGATAAACAGATCATCTCTATTGACGATACCACTTCGTGAAAGAGAATAAATTCTATCCACCACCGATGCAAAATCTCACCTTTTCACTACCGTCTGTTATAGGCCTCATTGAGTGTCTATTGCTGTGATCTAAACAGTCATACTTTAAGACCCGCAATATAGTATTGTCCTACAAAAAATCAGCTTGATCTAAAATCGATAGATATATCGAAATTTGAATTTTGATTTATAAAATGGACGATCTGATTTTTGTCAACAATAATATAGATAAACTATCCATTTTACAAAGCAAAATTCAATTTTTGATACTCTTATATATCGATGTCCGATCAAGTTTATTTTTTGCGTGGAAACACTACAATGTGGGGTCTACAATATGAATGGTTCAGATCAACAATAAACACACGCTAGGACCGAAAAAGGTGGTGGTGGAAAAGTGGAGTTTTTCACCGCCGGTGTCAGTCTCTTTTTTTTCTTTTGAAGGTGGTAGGGTCATGGGACACCGATTTGTTTGGATGGGTCATGACTATTTTAAGGCATCCTTATGCTTCACATCCCTTTCTATACATACATATCTTCTTTTCTTTTTCTTTTCTTTTTCTTTTTCTTTTTCTTTTTCTTTTTTGAAGAAATTCCATCACTCACTCGCTCTTGAGGTTATCCCCAGGGCTTGGCACATACCACTTCCAATTCCAAATAAACACATATATACCGCATTAATGGGTATAATACTTATCTATTTATATAAATTCACAATGTATGTGAAAAAATGTTGCAACCGTTCACGAAAACCTCTCTCAAGAGGAAAACTTAAATCGGAGAGAATTCAAACCCTTATTCGAATCTTCCCTAACAAGAGTCACCTGATATCATAGCGCTTGTAGTGTGCATTCTGATGGCGCTTGTAGTGTGCATTCTGATGGCATTTGAACTGTACCATCCAGTTTAATGATTTGGAGCCACTCCAACTAGCTAGTCAAGCAAGAGACTGACCTCTGGACAACAACACAACACAATTTTCCACAAGGACGCGGGAGACACTTTTGTTTACGGTGATACTTTGGCCACCACATTTGGGCACCGCATTTTATGTTCTTTTGGACATGGCAAGCTTACACTATCCCATTTCAAGGGGTTAATAAGGGGGGAGCTGGGCAGGGGCTAGTACTGGATCCGATTGAGCACATGAGCTTGGAGCAACAGCTCTCCAACATGAATAACTCCGCCTTTTCGAGTTTGAACAACTTTATCTGATAAAATGTAGAATTTTAGCAGAACGCGGTCTTTTACAGCTTGGGAAATTTTCCTTGTAGATGGTATCTACTTTTGAGATACTACCGACGGAAAATCAATTCAAAAGTAAAGGTTTTACTTTTGAGATATTTTAAAGTTTCAGATCTGATTAAAGAGGTTGCTCAAACTAATCTCGAGCAATGGGAAACAGAATTAAACCAATACTTTTTGATATAACATACTAATTGAAGCCACTGATATTGTTCATACAATGCATACCCAAAGAAATTGTAGGCATCTAATTGTAATGCAATGATGAAGGAAAAAAACTACAACTCCACCTTTGAAGCCAAATTCAAACAATACAGACTAGAAGTGACATTCACATTCGGCTGAACAGGATAGTATCAAACCCCAACCAACGAGAGCAAACCGGAGCTAAGTCACATAATGGGCATAAGCAAGCGAGAACATGAAAGAATTGTACCGGAAGATTTTGTGAGCTTGAACTGGAGTAAGGGAAATGGACGGTACGTACTTGACTAATTACAAAGGGATTTGGGCTACACCCAAGGATTCCAACAGAAGGGGTCCACTCATCTCTGGACCTTTTCATTCTGTTAACTTTCATGGTAGATGAGTCCCAAAACCCAACTATAAAAGAACATCAAAGGCATCAAGCTTTCTCATCCAAGATTTGGTAACTAGCGTTGGCTATATACATACATCATGGATTCATGTTTGTATCTTCGCGCATACCTAATCTTGTGTTGCTTCAATCTTGTCATATTAACTTACTCTTCCTCTTCTACGCAACCACTATGCCATGAAAACGAGAGCAAAGCCTTGCTGCAGTTCAAGCAAAATATTGTCATCGACAAGTTTGCTTCTGTTGGCCCTTCTGCTTATCCAAAGCTTGAATCATGGAAGCTACTTGATGGAAAGAGCAACGGTTGCTGCTCATGGGACGGCGTCAAGTGTGACCACGACACTGGTCATGTGATCGGCCTCGATCTCAGTAGTAGCTTTCTCAATGGTTCTATCAACTCCAACAGCAGTTTATTCACCCTTGTCTACCTTCGTAGCTTAAACCTTGCTGATAATAAGTTCAACTTCTCCAAAATACCATCCAGAATTGGACATCTTTCGAGGCTGACGACGCTCAATCTATCCAACTCTGGATTTTTTGGTCAGATTCCTTCAGAAATCTCATCTCTTTCCAAATTGGTTATCCTTGATCTGTCTACGAAAATGATTGATTTGTTTTCTGAGAGTCTTTTGAAACTTGAAAAACCGAGTCTGAGAGACCTAGTTCAAAACCTAACCAACCTGAAAGTACTTGACCTTTCTATGGTGAACATATCTTCTTCTGTGCCAAGTGTTTTGTCAAATATATCCTCTCTAACAACTCTTCGGCTAAAAAGTTGTTCGTTGTATGGTGAATTTCCAATGGACATTTTTCGTCTACCAAAACTGCAGATTCTTGATGCAGCTTCAAACAAAAATCTCACTGGCTCTCTACCCGAATTTCAAAGTAGTAGCCGCCTTACGACATTGATATTCTTGGAAACGAGCTTCTATGGTAAGCTCCCAGATTCAATTGGTAGACTTGAATCCTTACTTGTATTGGCATTGAGTCGAACTAGTTTATCTGGGACGCTTCCATCTTCACTTGGCAATCTAACCAGACTCACTACTCTCCACCTTGCTGAGTGCAAGTTTAGTGGCCAGATTCCTTCATCGTTGGCAAACCTATCACAACTAACTCAGTTTGTAATTGGCATTAACAACTTTGACGCAGGACCACTTCCTTTACGGCCAGGGAAGCTACTCTCTCTCACTCACTTGTATGCACCCCAAATGAATTTACAAGGTGAGATCCCACTGTCGCTTGCAAACCTGACCCGACTTTCGTATTTAGCCATTGGCAGAAACCACCTGGTAGGTAAAATCCCATCCTGGTTAATGAACCTCACCCAATTAACATTGGTAGATCTTGCAGATAATCAATTCCACGGCACAATTCCTAGCTCAATCACTCAACTCCAGCATCTTGATTATTTGGGTCTTTATTTTAATAGGCTCACTGGTATAGTGGAGCTAGACATGTTTATGAAACTCCCAAACCTGTCCTCATTGCAATTACAGGGAAACAAACTAACAGTGCTCGACAAAAATAGTACCAATGGTACTCTTCCAAAGCTTGATGCTCTAGGATTGGGGTCATGCAACTTAGTCGAGTTCCCTAGCATTCTAAGATTTCAAGATGAATTGCAGATGTTATATCTTGACAATAACAAAATTCGAGGCAAAGTACCAACATGGATATGGAACTCAAGCAAAGAAACAATGGAAAGTATTGCATTTGGCCAGAACTTTCTGACAGGCTTTGAGCAACAGCCGACTGTCATACCATGGCGTTTTCTAATATTTTTCGACCTTGAATCTAACAAGCTTCAAGGATCGCTTCCCGTTCCATCACCAAGCACTGTTATTTATAATGTCCGCGATAACGCGTTGATGGGAGCAATTCCACCGTTGATGTGCCACAAGAATTCTCTTCGTATGCTTGATTTGTCCAACAATAATTTAAATGGCACAATACCTCCATGTTTGGCCAGTTCAAGTGAGGATCTTCTCATGTTGAATTTAAGTGGCAATAGGTTCCACGGAAGCATTCCTTCAACATTCACAATGAATTGCCAACTGTTGATGATAGACTTAGGTCGAAATCAACTACAGGGGCCGGTGCCAAGATCATTGGCGAATTGCGCTATGCTGCAGTGTCTCATTCTTCAAAATAATCAGATTGAAGATACTTTCCCCTCTTGGTTGGGAGCTCTTCCTATGTTAGAGCTTCTTTCTTTGGGATCAAACAAATTCCATGGCGACATTGGGTACCCCCGAAACAATTCAATGTTTCCAAAGTTGCGGATAATTGACCTCTCTTTCAATGGCTTTTCAGGTAATTTGCCAATAGAATACATTCATAATTCGAACGGAATGAAAATGATCCACAAAGAGAATTTTACATATATGCGTGCAAACCCAAGAATTCAATTCTACGTGCATGCCGGTCCAACAACACATATGGCACAATCCTTTTCAATTGAGGTTAGTTACGAGTACTCAATGAGAGTGGTCAGCAAAGGGACACAAAGGTTATACGAGAGGATTCAAAGTGTCTTGGTGCTTGTTGATTTCTCAAACAACACATTCGTTGGGGATATCCCAGAATCTTTTGGAAGTCTCAATGCGCTTCAATTGCTAAACATTTCCAACAACAAACTTACTGGCGCTATCCCATCATCGTTGGCAAAGTTGACAGAATTGGAGTCTTTGGACCTTTCCCAAAACTTGCTCTCAGGACAGATCCCCCGGCAACTGACCCAACTCACTTTCCTCTCAAACTTTAATGCTTCTCATAATCGACTCACTGGCCCTATACCTCAAGGGAAACAGTTTGATACATTCGACAATAGTTCATATGATGGGAATTTGGGATTGTGTGGTGTCCCATTGTCAAAGTCATGCAAAAATCCAATGACCTCACCACCACCTCCGCCTATATTTCGAGGTCACGATCTTGAGTTTTCGAGAGGTATTTATTGGATGGTCGTAGCCTTGGGATATGGAAGTGGGCTAGTAGTTGGGTTGGTTATTGGGACAACTCTGACGAGGAGGTATCACGAATGGTTTGTTGACACCTTCGGGAGGGGGAAGAAATTTAAGAAGAAGAAGAAAAGCAAGGGCCGAAGAACCTAAGTAAGCAAGCAACATCCATTCTCTCACTTTGTTTTACTCATTTTTTTCGTGCTATTAGCTTTCGTGAAGTGATTATTATATGTTCCGTCATTTTGAAACTTTCTAACTTCACTTCGGTTTGGAAATGGTTTTGCAGTTGTTGGCAATGAAATTGTGGGTTCTTTCTTCAGTACTACTTTTGTGCTTGCACTCCCATCTTGGCTAGAGGTTATGTTAAATAAAAGGGTCAGGTGTTAAGGATATGCAGGTTTTAGCAGCGGAATACTAGCGGTGTTGTCATGTTTCTAGAGCGGACAAGAGAGATCTTTCTGGAGCTTTTGTTCTTGCTGGTTCTGTTGCTACAAGCAGTGTTAACAAGTAATTCTTCATTTTGCAGTTTCATCTTTCTATTACTTGTGGTCTTGTCGGTTATCACTTATGTCTTATTGTATATGTTGTAACTGGTCTTAGATGATGAGTATGGAATGTTGAACTTGTGTGCTCCCAAAACCTCTAGAAATTTTCTCTAGTTGCCCTTGGACTTGATACGCAGATAGGCTACTACAATTCGTATCCGTATATGTTAGGAATATTACTGTTATTCGACCCTTCTTATTGGTACAATTTGAGGGGATTCACCGCACCCATGTGGGAACTAAAATGAAGGTCTTGCCATATAGTACAAACTTTGAATAGTATGTGTAGTCTGACAAAGCATCAAGAGAGACTTGAACCCAAATACTAAGCCATGAACACGAAGTACTTTCCCATTGAGCAAAGCATTGGCTCTTTTTCTGTTAAGTTGAGCATTTTTTTTTTAAGCCTACAAAGGACTAACACCTGGATTCAATGGTTCTTCTAAATCTAAGAGGGGCCTTCTACGTAAAAAAAAGCTAAACAACTCTAGAAAATCTATATAAAATACTGCTTCACATATTAATTTAGTTTCCCTCATGAAGAATTTCTCAAATAGAATATTTAGGAGATAAATCCATGAAAGACATCAATTCTAGATGCAACCGGCAACATATCAACTCATGTATCTTCATTTCTATTTTGCTTTTCCTATTTCCCCCAAACCGGAAACATATCAACCCATGGATATGCAGGTTTTTGCAGTGGCATACCATCAGTGTCGTCAGGTTTCTACAGTGCACAAGAGAGATCTTCCTGGCGATTTTGTTCTTGCTGGTTTTGTTGCTACAATAAGTGATAGCATGCATGTAGTTCTTCATATTCCAGTTATGTCTTTCTATTACTCTGATTGAATATGTGGTATGTATCTGGTCTCAGATGATTAGTATATATGGACTGTTGTACCTGTCTGCTTTTCCTATTTCCCCCAAACTGAATCAAATAACATCAGGAACCAAGCCCGGTCACTAACCCCCAAAGTTTCAACAGATGCTTTAACACCTCAGATTTGTTGTTGGACCTCTGGGTTGTTATATCACCATCTGCTAAGGCCTTGCAGCTGTTGCTATCTTCTCACAAAACTTGAATAATACAAAAATCAGATTTCCTTCCCATTAATATCGACCCATTGAAAGTAATAAGAACCGTGTTGGTCGATGAGGCAAGGTAAACAGAACGAACTCCTATTTGCCATCTGGGTTTTGATTCGAGTGTGTGTTGGTATGATTGTACACATGAATTTCGTTACGTTGTTTGTTGTCTCTTCACTGCAGACAACCACAGAAGCTGCTGTAGTTTAACCTCCCAAGGATGAGAAGGATATTGGTGCAATGGGTGGTGGCACGTACAGGCGGCATGGATTATTGAGGATCCTAGCTGATCGTTCTCTTGTCTGACCAGACTAACGATATTTACCACAAATGAAATATTTTTTTTTGGTTCTAGCCTATATAGTGTATTGTTCCTGGCACGTAGTGTAAAATGGTGAATAGAATCGTGTTGAGAGGTCATTCTGTCGAATGTGCCGATAATTTTGAGGTCATATAATGTAGTGAAAATCATAGGCATTTAAGGGCTTATCTGGTTAACCAAATTCGAATATCTAGTTTATGGAACCTATATCTAGTTTAAGGAACCTATTTCCCGTCGTTGAATGAAAAAATTGGAGGGGTGAGAAAATATTTCCTGTTTACTTTTGTGCCTTGCTAACAAAATGGACTCTACTTTCAATCTGTCATCGTAATAATGTTCACAGAATCCTTTCTTCGACTTTTATGTGTATGACTCTTGGTTAGGCATGGCAACCCCGGGGTGGGCCGGGTTTTGAGGTACCCAATCTGAAAAGTATCACATCGCCCTAAACCGAAGCTGACCAGGTAATTCCTGAGGGCCCCACAAAACAATGATTTAGAAAAAGAACAGTATTACACCACTAGAGCACCAATGCTTTAACTTAGTAATTTACCAGTACTCACTGCTATACGATAACAATAACAGAACAACAGCGATATGGTTGAGCGTTGGGAGTGCTGCATCCGTTTGGTTTTATTTTGATACATTTATAACTTTTCCCTCGAAGGATAAAGGAGGGATGAGAAATTGGTTACGTTGGGTGTGGTGGTAAGGTTTGGCAAAGCTCAATCAAATTTGGCACAAAAATGACTTCGCCAAGATTTGTCAGCAAGTTTGGCTAGCTGATTTTGCCGTATTTTCTGCAAAATTTTGGCGGCAAGGGATTGGCATGCTGGTGAACTTGCTCTTAGCTAGGCATTGGAGAAGGAGGAAAAAAGCGTCATGCTGTTAAAAAATAACTCAGGACAAAAAGGAGGTGTTATATGTTTCTCCAATGAGAGCTAAACCAAATCAGAATGTATGAGAATGAGGATAGTGAAACTCAGATCCCAAGGAATTTTTGAGTCACAGAAAGGTTATTCCATTAAACAAAATGCAATATGAATTATGCATTTTAGGGCAATCATAAGCTTTTGTATCAAGGAAGCATATAACAGTAAAAGGCTGTTGTAAATAACCAAAAACTGACAACCAACTAGTCTATGAAAAAGGGCAAGTGGATGAGCATTCTGCATATCCTAAGAGACCCTGCTATTAGTTAACCGATCCAATATATATACACACACACACACTCACACTGTGAGTGTGTGTGTGTGTGTGTTTGTGTGTGTGTGTGTTAGAATAACTATCTCAGATACTACATAACAACAGAATCCAAACATTTCATAACATAACAAAGAACTTTCATTCCAAAGTTGTTTGGTCCAGCATTCAGTAACATCATAGAAAAGCTGAAAAACATCCATAATGCAATGGAACCGATGGTTTCACTTCATTTTACTTTCTTACGCTTTTGCATTCCAACACACTCTGAACAATACCACTTTCCTTTCGGTTGTTGATTCAGACCGACACAGCCATAATGGAACCATTCGATCTTACACTGTTGAACGAGAGTAAGAGCATCTCATTAGATCATAGGTTAAGGAAAAGAGGAGCACACAAAGGCTGTGTTTGGCCCATGGATTAGTGGAGGGATTTACTTGGGAAAAGAAACGATAGAGAAAATAGAGCAATAAAATTAGCTCCTGCGGCATATGTATCAGAAAAAAAAATTCTGCTTCCCTTCACTATCAGAAATACACGTATGCCACAAGATTCTTCCCTTCATTATCTTATTTTTGTCCCACCCTTTTTCCCTACGTTACACGGACTCCTCTGAATGCATAAAATACAAAATTGGACACCCACACTCAGATATGGGTTCCAAACCAATATACTTAGTTGGACATTCACCTAGCAAACATATTTCGTATTTGTTATGCAATACACATAGAGCTTATATTATCCATAGAAAACCCCAAGGCACCTTCTAAACACCATTTATTTAAGAAAATCAAGCAAAATATTAAACTTGTGCTATGTACTTGAGATAGAAACTACATGTAAAACTTGATACACCCGCACCCGACACCCATACCTCAGCCCATATAGTTGTTGTATTCCTTCCCCCCGCAAATCTCCAGAAATCCTTGATCGAAACACAGCCAAAAAAAGAAGAGAAAATAAGGTAAATTGAACTATGAATACATACATCAGGATTGTCACAGGCAACCATCTCTCCATAGCTCACTTGGTTGCAGAAACAGTATGTGGGTTCATTGGGATCCACTGGTAGATCCAAATCCATGCTGGTTGGATTTGCAGCTGCAGCTGAAGTGGCTGCCGTTGTTGCACCTAGGCGAGTCCTGGACAAATAGGCAATATAGACATGAGAAAATGATCACTGTCAACTTACAACAGGCGAGAAAATGATTGGTCAATAGACGTCTTTCCAGACAATATAATGAAATGAGCTCATCATACCAAGTGAATGCCACCTAATTAAAAAATAACCTTGGGATTATAAGTTCTTAGCTTATCCATCATGTTAGATAACAGAATTTTCAATTAGCTATTCTACGTGCAGTGCGGTTCTCAAAATTTTGAAGAAAATACCAATCTACAACATTTCTAGAAGTTTATATGAATATACAACCTGCTAAACAATATACATAGAATTATGCATTCACGCTACTCCGGCAAAGGACAAAAACAATTGAGGGATGTTATTGTGAACAACATTAAAATTCAACAAGCTGATGCAGCTAAAAAGACCAATCATGCAATATCAGAAAAGTGCATCAAAGTTTACCCTGCAACCAATTCTTCATCTTTAAATGCATGCTCCTGAAAAGTGATTTTATGTGGAAGCAGTAACCTAATAAAGTAAAGCCATAAATGTGCTACTAACAAATAAATACTGTTCAATAAATGGCTTTTCATTGTTGTTGTGTTGAAATGGCTTTTTGTGTCTTATTTCATCCCTGCTAACAACATTCTTACATTCTGCACAACAGAGACAACTTCATTGTCCTACTCAATGGTGTTTTGTCAAAAGCGTGTTATTTCATCATTGCGCCAATATTCTTCCATTATACACAACGGAGACAACTTCATTTTCCTACTCATTAGACTACCCTTCAGTTAACATCTTCTGCCACTCCAGTCTCCCAAGCAGAAACTATAGATATTTTCACAGGCAAGCACTAGTCGTATTTGTAGGAATAGAAAGTCCCAAAATAAATGGAAAAATGTAAGAGATCAGGCGCACTGGACAAGTGAATGCCGGCATTTACTCCTATAGTCCTATTAGATAACAACTTGCCTTTTGAACTAAAAACTGAATGAGATTGTAGATAAAAGGTTGATGAATTAGAAGCAAGAGGATGGTCGTCTGATACTAATATTCAAAGAGAGACATTAGCCTTAGTAGGATTAAGTGATGGAGGACCAACACAAAGGGCTACAAACATATTGTATGGAAGTTCTCTCCCTGTCTACTTCTTCCTCGTTCCCTCTTTTTATCTGTTTCTTCCTCTTCCTCTAAGGTTCTTCATCACTACAACTTCAAAACAGTTGGTTTAGAGATTTCGGTGTACTTGGACCAACTACAATAAATTAACTAATTTATAGCTCGAAAACTGTTAAAATAAGATAATGAAAATACATCACACAGCATGGTGAAATTACGGAGCATATATTCAGCGTACCTTGTAGATGGTAGACAAAATAATGCTGAGAATGTATGTACGAAACACCTTTTTATTATTACAATTTCTTCCCAGGAATAGCCTTATGTAGTCATAAGATGACAATCTATAAAACAAACACCCAAATTTTGAATAGGGTAAAAATCTTCCTCTCTGGCAGCCTCCTTTCCCCTCTCTATTAAAGATGCAGATTTCAAATCATACTTCTCGGCATTCTCGCTGATTTCAGGGACTTGAGGGTCGGATTGTAAAGGTATACTGCTACAACAATCAATAAAATATTTATGTTTATATTATAAGACATAAAATTGAAGAGACTCTCTTGAAGCTAGCGTTCACATTTTTTGCAACTTGCTTCATATAGATAACGAGGTTTTATCATGCTAACCTAAGAAGCACTTATACTTTCAAGAAGGATAATAAGAACAATACTCTACGAGTTGCACTAAAACACAATAAGTTGTTTCCACACGACTTAAAACTTTTCAAAAAATCTTTGAAATATTTGAAGTTGCACATCCTGTATCTATTCGGTTTTAGACTTTATTAAGGACTTTACAGGCTTGGACAGCTTTATATTCCCACAAACATTTATCTTCTTGTTGCCTCAGAAACGTTTCCATTTTTGTACATATACCGAACCATAATATTTTCTATGTTGATTTGTTCTTTACAATTAACCATAGTTTTGTTCACATTACTCTATCTCATATTTAGGTTCCTTTGTCTTCTTTAGGGTCTAGAAAGGAACATAGTTTTTCTCTTTCTATTAAAACGGCTGAAAACCTTCATTTTATAGAAGACCGAAACATACATGAGGTAAGAGAATACTATTGAGGTAAGAGAATACTATTCAACTTGTTGCATCAAAACACAATAAGTTGTTTCCACATGACTTTAAACCTTTTTCGAAAATCCATGAAAAATTGGAAGTCACACTTCCTATATCGCTTTTAGACCTCACCAAGGATCTTATTTGTACAGGTTTAGATATCTTTATATTCAAGATATCACCAACATTTATCTTCTTGTTTCCTCAAAAAAAAAATCCATTTTTGTCCATATACCGAACCAAAAAGATGACCCTTGGGGGTTTGGATAATTTATATTGTCAAACTTAACTCCACAATAAAGAAACCTAAGTATCATAAAACAAAACTACGTTTAATGCTAAAGAATAAGTTAACATCAATCACACAACAATAACAATACCTATGTAAACTCCAATCGCTGGGGACAGGGGAGAACTGGAGACACACCTAACTTTTGGCAATATATGCACAAAGTGGCTACTCTCAGAAAGTTCTACCAATGAAATAGTGGCCCCCTATACATCCAGAAAATCAGGAACTCAAGGCACATTATGCTGTGGGACCATGCCCCCCAAATCAAAGCCAGAAGAAAAAAACTAGTTGGTAAAGACACAAGATAATAATCCTTGTTAGTGAATTATGCTACTTAGTGATTTTAGATGGGTGTTTTGGTTGTTCAGGGGTGCACCCCTTGTGATCTTGTATGGTTGGGTGGTCTTTTATAAACGAGTTAATTTACCATACAATTATTTATTTACCTATTTGAAGATATATATTGAATTACGTCCAACATAATGTGCCAAATGGAAAAACTGAATGAGAAGCTGGCAACAAAAAATCACTCTAGTTAATAATCCTTGTTAGTGAATTATGCTAGTAATTGTTTCTAGATGGGTGTTTTGGTTGTTCAAGAGCACACCCCTTTTGATCTTGTATGGTTGGATCGTTTTCAATAAATGAGTTTATTTATTAAACAATTATCTGTTTAACCTATACATCAAACATAACGTAACAAATGAAACACTGAATGAGAAGCTGGCAACTAAAACGTCAGAAATCAAATTACTTAATGAAAAAAGACTCAGCAAAGAAAATTACCTAACAACGAAAGAAATTTGAAAATCAAACAATACAGCATGATATATTTGATTTAATTAGTACTTAATGTTCTTAAATGTACAATCCGTACAGGTACGAGTTATCATGTACTTGGGAGAAATCCAATATCACCTACTCAATAAAGGTTCATTGACATTTTTGGAGCAATTCCCCCGTCTTGGTTTAATTTGATTCCTAACATCGCATAAGCCAGGACGTAAAGGAAGAGTCAATTGCAAATATTTGGTTGAGACTCCTCTTCCTTCACAGCTCTCACTGTGCCCATAAGCGCGCGCTCTCTCTCTCTCTCTCTCTCTCTCTCTCTCTCTCTCTCTCTCTCTCCCCCGCCCCCGCCCCCGCCCCCTCCCTCCCTCCCTCTCTCTCTCTCTCTCTCTCTCTCTGATAATCATGGTAACATGAAATTGCGCATGAAAAAGGCCTCAATAATACCTGAAATTTCATGAATTGACACAGAAAGTAGTTCAATGATACAGTATAAGAGCTTCCAACAACCAAGGAAATCAAACAGGATCAAGAGCCTCAATGGCCTGAATATGAGGTCTAAATAAAAAGCTAACTGGTTAAAAAAATTGAAAATCCATGTGTAGGAAAGGAAGTTTACTTCTTACGCCCTCCTCTGCCACTCTCACTGCCCTTCGTAGGTTTGTTATTACTGTCAACATTTTGAACAGAGGACCCAGTAGTAGCAACACTTTCCCTGTCTGTCACAAGTTAAAAAGAAACACTAAAATAGGAGGTTTCTGACGACAAAGGTGGAAACATTATGTGGCCGCATAAACATTAAGGCCCACAATGCATGAAACAAAAGTAGAAAATGGAGAGGGTAAAAGAAACGTACCACGCCGAAGATCTTCATCATATTTTTTCAGATATTGATCAAGCTGTTGAATATGAGAATCTACCTGTTTCATAATCACAGAAATCACTCTTAACCAAAATAATGGGAATTATGAGATCAATCGTCTAGATATTGCGATTCTTCTAACAGGTGCCAAAGCAAGAGGGAGCGAATGTATCATCGCTGCATAGTACTGAAAGAATACATTGTAGTCTGCCAAGCACTCATCCACAAAAATAGGAACTTCATGGAGAAGTATCTCCACAATCTTCTTTTTAGTACTAGGTATCTCCACAGTCACCACAACGAAATGTGGATGCAGCTATTCTTGAAATTCAAAGACTCAATAGAGTTGTGTGGTTGAACAATATAATTCCCTAAAAACAAGGACTCCAATTACGTTGAAACAAACTGGGTAGGTTAAGATCACAATTGTGTTGAAAAAATAGTCAGTTAAAGACAGCCCTACTAGTATTTGGACCACCACGTTCACAACTACAGGCCTTAGATATCAAATGCAACTTGTTATGTGCAAAAGTAACAGGTAGTCTACATCTAGCAATAAAAAAAATCATTTGAAGCAAGGCATAGATTCATGAGCATAGTTTAGGTTGCAAATAACTTATCGAGTGAGTGTAACCAGGTTCCTAGGGCACAGTCTGATTAAACCATAACCCTACAAGTTAAGCACACGACAAAAAAATATCTGTCTATTTCCTTGTATGGGACAACGAGATTGGCCTTGTTTGGTAGCACTTATTCGCTAGCTTTCTGTGAAATTCTGTGAAATAAAGTTAACCAATAGTTTGTACTTGTACAATCAATATTTAACTTTTCCAACTTATTTGACCTAAAGCTCAAGTTTGTAGCTTTTTAACTTATTCAAAACTGCCAAATATGTATAAACAAAAGAGCACTAAATTGCAAGAGTGACGCTGTACAACTTGGAAAGGTAATCTGGACATTAACCTAACAAAAACTGTTCGATACTATATACAACCAAACAACTTCAACTCTTTTACAATTGACAACCATCTAAAAACCAATACTAAGCTAACTCGTAAGTGATACTATGTAGCCCCATTTGAAATTGGAGTCCCGCCAAAGAGAGCTTGGAGAATAGGTGGTATGTATGCAATATTGCACTTGCCGACTGGCACCAAGGCTTCATCAAACCCTGTAGAGGTTTGTATTCTTAGTAAGCATTTAAAATATCTTGGTCGCCGACCAGCTGAGAAACTTGGTCGACCAATGTCATGTTCATGTTCTATCCTTAGTCCCTTGGACTAGAATACTTGGTTGACCAACTTGCTAATTAGTCTACAAACTTTAACTTGGCTCACCAGAAAGGAATCTCAAATTACACAGATGTTACAAGCTTTTGGGGCTTGGGCTATATATACACCCCCAAAGTTCTTCTAAATGTGTTCGAGTAGTCATTGCCTCTCTCTTGATTCATTCTTTCATGAGTTTTCTTTATGTTGCATGTATGAGAAAGTGCGCTCAGGTAACCTCCATTCAAAAGTGTTTCTATTTCTCAAGAAGATTTGATTGCTAGACTTCATCTACAGTTTTATCCCAACCTCATCTCTACGTTATTACTCAGATATACACTGTACGTTGTCTCAAGTTTGTCTACCGTAGAGACATGTCTGGGAAGTCATAGGAGTAATGACTCAAAGGTTGGGCTACTGAGGGTAAACTCCGGATACCTCCAACTGCCCAAGTTTTGCGTAAGTCGAGGCATTGCCACTTGCCCGCGAAAGTTGAACACAAAACCTTTGGGTTGGCGGTTGGCCCCAACAGCATTAAGACTGTTAGGCTACCCTGGTGTGTTAGGGGAGCTAATCTTCGTTGAGCTTATGTGGTGTTTGTAGGTGGTTATTTTTTCATCATGATGCTCAATTGATGGGTTTACATTGAATATTGTGGGTGAATCTTGGAAAGTTGAAAACCACTTTGGTAAACTCAGGGAAAACATTTTGTTACCTTAAAGGTTAATAATCCGAACCACACTAAAAGCCATTATGTTCATCTTGTTTTTTATATATTTTTATTTGATCGGCCATCTTGTCTTTACATTTATGCTTGATGTGCTTTTGTATTGTTGAATGTATGAGACAATTAAAAGAAACTCCCCTAATACTACTATTCTCCTATACTTTTAAGACCTAAAATCGGTAACTCTAACCGAACCAAAGGTAAGACATACATTGAATGGGCTTAAGAGGAAAAGGAAATGCAAAACTCTTCATTTACCCTGTTAATATTCATGCAACTCTAACAAAGGAAGAGATAGATAGAGTTGTTCAAACCCAGCGTGCATGAGAGAGAGAGAGAGAGAGAGAGAGAGAGAGAGAGAGAATCACACAAATCCTACCCATGTAGCTAGGGATGACATTGGGGCGGGTCCCGTACCCGTAGATACAATCACTCTCCATCCCCGCCATGATCTCTAATCGGGAGTGGTTTCAGCACCCAACCCCATATCAAAAGGGAAATGGATTTTCCACCCATACCCAAACCCCCTAGGACAATTTATCCCCGCGTGCACTACGGAGGTGCAGGGCACCTCAATGTGCTCAGCCTAAATCCTATCATAATGATCTGAACCATCCATTTCGTATGGACCACGCAATACTACACTTGCACAAAAAATCAAGTTAATTGGATATTGATATCCGCGTGATCAGGATAGATTTGTACCATCCATTTTATTTAACATGTTACTCCCTCCGTCCCAAATTCTTTGTTCGGTCCGCAAAACAGAGTGTTAAAAATAATGCAATTTTTTCAAGAAAAAATTTGAACTTTTTTCACAAATTAAAAATACTCATTGATATCTCGTAAGTTGTTGAATTTTTTTTTATTTTTTCTTCTAAAAATTGTATTATTTTTAACACTCCGTTTTGTGGACCGGACAAAGAATTTGGGATGGAGGGAGTATGTTATTCAATTAAGGCCTTAAGGGAGTAATGATATCGGAACACTTTGATTCATTTTCTTGAATGACCTATTCAATGAATGGTTCAGATCAGATTTAGTTTGAACATACCAAAACGCTCTACACCCCATAGTCCATTTGTGGGGACCCTTCTCCAACCCTGTATCCTAATTTTAATTATTTTTTCTATTTTTTCTCTTTTTGAAGAGAAAAAACACTAACTGGTAATGACACAACCAATTTTGTACTCTCATAGGAGGAAACAATATCACCATTGCAGGTGTTTTCTTCCCACTTAGATGAACAACTACAAAAATTTCACTATTAGTAAATTAATTACCTAAAAATGAAAGGGTGGCTTTTGTATGTAGTATGGGTGTATAACTACAAACATACTTGGGGTGGGTTCCCCACCCCAACTGGGGCAGGACGGGGTGGGAATGGGGCAGGACGGGGTTAGTTGTTATCCCTACATGTAGCCAAACCCAAACAATGGGGGATTAAGGCTTGCAAGTTGAGAGGAAATTCAAGGAAAAATGAACACACCAAGATGTTCTTAGCCTACACCAAACAATAACTTCAAAAGACTGAGAATTGGAGAGCTACTGTGTATGGCTGTATGCTAACCATCTGTGTAAAAACTGTGGAGATTTCAACATAAAAGGGAAGATGGAGTGAAATAGCTTGTACCAACTCATATGCTTGACTAGCCAACGCAACTTTCTCATCCGCAATCCTGATGGCATGCTTTTGTTCATCAACTGCCTCATCTGAGAATCGTAGTTTTGAAGCATCTGGCGTAAGGTTACCAGACTTGATTTCCCCCTTCATTTCCTCTATTTCCTGATTGCAACGTTGCTCATTTTGTCGTTGGACCTCTGTTTACAAACGAAGGAAGCAAATGTGTTTATAGTCTTGCACACAAACATGTGAAAAATTGTAGTGACACAGAGAGCATTGACCAAAATATAATTAAGCCCCTATACCCATACACAAAAGGTATACAATATTTTGGTGTTCCCCTCTTTTTCCTGCTATTAAAGCTACTACACCATACTGAAAAAGCATACCTGGTAAGTTACAGTCCTCTATGGTACTAACTACTAACTAAAGCATACCTTGTAAGCTCTTATCTAAATCACGCAACAAAGCGTACTTCCTTTGAAGGATATTCGGCAGTGATTCCAAATCTGAAAAAGTGAAGAATAAATCGATCAACTTAGGGACTACTGAACATTACTCAACTGGACATTGGCACAAAATTGTCACATAGTATAAGTTCCAATGTGCATGTAGGGATATTTATTATGACATGTAGATGCATGTATGTATTAGGGTATCTAGTATTTGAGTATGTATGTATGTATGTATGCATGTATGTATGTGGGCATATATCTATAAAGGTATGAACCAATTAGATAAGCAATAGTTGAGATCTATGACTGAAGCAAGACAGGTGCATACATCCATGCCATTGATAACAAAACAGCAAAATTCAAAAATGACTCCATAATTCAGAATCAGATACTACCTCCATCCGTGTTTGTTGTTCAATTTCATTATTCCACACACCTCAATAAATCCATTATAAATTGAAAGATACTGGCCATTTAAATCATGATACGAAAGCCGAAAATAGACCAACAAACATTGACTTAACATGGACTTAAAGGAGCGAAAAACCATGTCCAAAAGTCTATGAACACTACATTTTCTAATACCCTGAACTGTGAGGTAAACAGATATAAAAGGCCCCGGACCTCGGTTCAAAGCACGTATATGAAAACTCTGAAGTAGCGGTTTGCCACATAGCATATTAAAACCACAAACTTTACTCAAACAACTTCACACAAACCCTAAAACACAACCCCCAATCGCAGAACAATAACCAAGTTAGCTTCTTTTTTTTGTTAAAAGAGAGAGAAATTAGCTATTTTGTTGGTCTGTAGTGAAATCAAAATTTTCTCTCTCTCTCTTTCTCTGGGATCCAAAACATTCACAGCTTGAACTGAGAACTATGATCAACCAATTACGAAATTCAAGCAGAATCACCAAGATAAAGATTATCCCGGTTTATCAGCTTTTTTGTTCCTGAAAAATGGAAAGAAGTTAGCTTGATTTGTTGGTCTGCAAGGAAATCTAAACTCTCTCTCTCTCTCTCTCTCTCTCTCTCTCTCTCTCTCTCTCTCTCTCTCTCTCTCTCTCTCTCACACACACACACAGGAGAACTGCCAAAAAGCAAAATTTGGGATCCAAAACACTCACAGCTTGAACTCAGAACGATGCATTGATCAACCAATTGCGAAAGTCAACCAGAATCATTAAGTTACAGATTATCTAGGGTTTATCAGTTTTCTTTTGTTATAAAACATTGAAAGAAATTAGCTTGTGTGTGAGTCCGCAGCGAAATATTAACACGCACACACACAAACTCTCTCTCTCTCTCTCTCTCTCTCTCTCTCTCTCTCTCTCTCTCTCTCTCTCTCAAACACATACACACACAAAACGCAAAATTTGGGATCCAATTTATCCAAATCATTCACAGCTTGAACCCAAAATGGTCCGCTGATCAACCAATTCCGCAGTTCAACCCGAAATCACCAAGTTACATATTATCTAGGGTTTACGTAAAGCACCATAACTTCGATACAACAATCAAATCAAATCCACACGTGCAACAATTATGCATTCATCTGCATGTTCGCATATGTATATACTTCTACATTTATGTATGTAGAGAGAGAGAGAGAGAGAGAGAGAGAGAGAGAGAGAGAGGAAATTACTAGCTTGAAAATCTTCAAGGAACGACATGGCTCTGGAAAATTGGGGATTCTTGAGGAACGGTGCCCTGTGTATGGCTTCAGCTTTGGACTCTTCCCGCCCAGGCGCCCACAGAGAGATTACAGTTCGGAGTAATTACAGAATCATATATTGAGATTTTGTAGTAATAAGGGAAAGTGCCAACTAAATGGCAGCAGATCCTCTGTCCCAATCTCTATGTCCGAGCTCTCTGTCCCAGTCCTCAAACGGCGACACGTGTCCTTCCTACCACAAACCAAAAGGTCACACCACCCCCAATCCCTCCCCCTACACCCTTGTCTTCTCCATCTGCTTCCTCCGTTCGAAATCCTAATTCACTCAGCCTCTCTCACTCATCAATACCCACATCTCATTCAGCCCCCACGATCCCTAAGTAGAAGGGACAAAAACCTAATTGACGAAAATTAGAACCTCACGAAATTAAAATCGATCTGAATTGGAAAACAGAAATACATATTTGGACATGTAATGTGTGCATATATTTGTACATATGTTTGTGTGCTCTCTCTCTCTCTCTCTCTCTCTCTCTCTCTCTCTCTCTCTCTGTGTATATATATATATGGGGAAAGGAACGATATAGTGGTGGAGGAGGAGTGACGAGGAGGGAGGGAGGTCGATGTCGAGTGGCCGCCAGGAGGTATGGTTTGGCAACGGTTGCCAATCAAATCAAACGGTTGCAGTCGATCTTTTAAGAAAACAGATGGAGAAGACAAGGGTGAAGAGGGAGGGATTGGGTGTGGCGTGACCTATTGGTGTGTGGTAGGAGGACACGTGTTGCCGTTTGATGACTGGGACAGAGAACTCGGACAGAGGGATTGGGACAGAGGATCCGAGTCCAGCCCATCTGGCTGTGATAATGGGTTAAAAAGTTCTGTTGGAGGGCATTAACGTTTGAAATTTTGTTTGAAAGTTCTAGATTTTGTCTTTATAATGTCTTTGGGGGGAGCCGTATGTCTTTGGGGGGAGCCGTATGTCTTTGGGGGGAGCCGTATGGCTGCAAATGAATCGAGCAGCTTGCAAGCTCAAGCTCAAGTTTTCAAATCGTTAAAGGAGGCTCAGCTTAATTAAAGAGGCTCGTTAAGGTTTGAGCCGAGCTCGAGCTCAAATTTTTAGCTTGTTTATTAAATGAGCCGAACTCGAGCTCGATAAAGCTCGACTCGACTTGTTTGCAGCCAAGGATGGGATCAGGGGGTCTACTGGCGGCGACCGCCAGGACAAGAATTTTAGAAAATGCAATTATTATATATATAAAAAAATTATGCCCAACTTATATAGTCTCGCCACTACTAGATTTTTTTAGTATACATTTCGCCAATGCTAGGATAAAATCCTGGTTCCGTCCTTGTTTGCAGCCCTATGGAGAATCCTCTCCATCGGACCTTGTTGTTGGGGTTTTTGTGGGTAATTGATGATTAGAATTGTTCAAATGTTTTTAGATCTCAGTGAAAGCATTACTCCAGTATTAACTATGGTTGAAACTCATGGCGATGGACAGAATTTTAGGAAACTCTTATCTTGATAAAATAAACGTGCACACTGAATCGGAATTTTCTTTGTTACAAATATGTTAAAATCATGTTTTTATCGGTATATGATTACCATAATATTTTATATTATTTATCGACAAAATTTTACAGTATAAATGATAAGAACTAACAAAAGACCTTAACAGCACCGTTCAGTCCCTTTTTCACAATGAAGTTTATAGTATAAATGGAAAGAAGTAACAAAAGACCTTGACAGCACCGTCCAATCCCTCTTTGCTACACCGATTGAGAAATTGCTAGCGTGACCGAGATTTAGGCCATATTTCGTAATTAAATTGTTTATTTCAAAGTGCAATTATAAAAAGAGAAAAGTGAAAAAAAATTCATCTTCATTTGACCTAGTGTTTGAGACTTGGCATCAATGGTTAGGAAAACTAACCATTAAACGGTGCCAAATTACATTTTTACTAGCTCCTTTTAACTTTTATACTATACCAATATTCTCTATAATCTTCTCCATTCCATTAAAATATTATAAATTACCCCATATAACAGAAGAGAGAGAAAAGGCAGGAGAGAGAGAATTGCTAAGAAAATAATATGTAGAAACTTTATATCCATCTCAAAACCAATTGGCAATGAGTGGAGAGGTCCCAGATGTTATTAAGTGATCACTCATTCCACTCCCAAGCAATGTGGGATTCATTTCTTTAACATCCCCCCTCACGTGCAGCCGCGTTTTGAGGTCTGTCACGTGTGGCCACTTTTTTGGGTCCTATCATCGTGCAGCCTTTTTGCTGGTCTGTCATCGTGGGGTGTGGATTGTGAAATTTTATAAAATGTGAGGTGGAACGGGCCCCGCTCTAATACCATGTAGAAACTTTATGTCCATCTTAAAATCAATTGGCAATGAGTGGAGATGTCCCAGATGTTATTAAGTGATCACCCATTCCACTCCCAAGCAATATGGGATTCATTTCTTTAACAGATTGTGAATGGTGCTTATCTATTTTTAGGAAGAAATGTATTTTACATTTGTGTTTTGCTAGCCTACTGCAATGGGGTTTTGGGGATTTACTTCTCTATTTTACCTAATTTTATGGATATAGCTCATCTGATGTACTTGCTCTAATAACACCTAAATTAAAGTGGAACACGAAACAAATGGCTCAACAAAAAAATATGACCCATTGTTGCTGCTTAACTGTGTACCTGCTATTTTAAAATACTAAATAAGATTCCAGTTGTCATTTTATACATAGTTAGCGAAATGCATGTGTCTAGAGACACTTATCACCTCACCTATTGTCATTTTTTTTATAAAGAATTAGCGAATGTCCATGTCTAGAGGCACTTGCCACCTTAAAAGAAATCTTGCAACAGTCGCCTATTCCAAACCGAATTCCCACAATACCCGTGAAAACTTCACAACGTGTGCACAATAAATAAACTCACTCGAAATCCAAATTCCTGCACAAGAAGATGATCGAAAAACCGATTACCAACGAATCAAGTTATGTCAGTAAGCATTCTCGAACTAAGAAACCGCAACTTCACAAATTCTTGAACCCCTCGGTGTTTCCAGTAACTTCCTCCTAACCTCTAACATCTCTCTTTTCATTTTACGCTTTTTGCAGCGTACACTCAGCGTCTTCAACGATTTCGCATTACTCAAAAAGTACTTCACAATCTTCAGCTCCCGCTGTTGCCCTTGGAATTTTCGTATGTCAAGTATCTCCAAGGCTAAACAACAAACAAGCAGGCACATTCTCAGGAGGATGCCAATCCCAATTGTCAGGGTCACTGTACCGGTCATAGTGCAAAAGTCCCTGAAAAACAAAATGCGCATATTAAAAGAAACTGAAAAAGATGAATGGAAAAAAAAAGAGAAAGAAGAAGAAAAGAATTTAGATAACGGAGAACTGCTTAACCAACCTCAACAAAAACAAGACTTGTTAAGTTCGGTGAGCTTTCAAGTAAATATGGAAGCAATACCCAGCGAACAAGACTGTTCACACCGAGCTTCAACCTAGTCAAATTACGAAGCGTTGGAAGTTTGAGAAATTGATGCATTTCGAATTCAAAACACAGTTCGAAATCGTCCTCATCCGGTTCTTCCATGATGTCATAGGAGTATAGCTCAAGAGTCTACAAGCGAGAAAAAAAAGTCCGAGTAGATGGTAAATTGAACACTGAAAAGTGCGAAAGAGATCAAAGGAGCAAGCTATGGATTGTTTGTCCAAACTTTCAAAAGACGTTATCATTGGAGGGGGGAAAATAGTAGATAAGAAGACAAACCTCTATACTATTACCCGAAATATGTAGAGTTTGAACGTTAGAAATCCCTTGAAGAAGTTTGGTTATTGGAGTTCCAAAAGTGTCTGCGTCTTGAGTTCGGGAAGTCATTAATGTATCTTCTCCACATAACTCAAAATCAAGACGAGCTTTGACAAGAGAACTTAACGTGTCGATGCCATAGCCTTCTGCTACCAAACCAGAGTACTGAAAGGATACGAGACTTGGGGTAATGAGTTCGATCTTGTACTCGTCTGAACTAACATCATAACAAACATCACGTGGCCTGTAACATTTCGGTAATGGATATGATATCACTAACCTCTTAAGTAAAGGAGCCGAAATTTTGAGAAGCCTAAAACCTCTCCCTCCGCATTTGATTAAGGATAAATGCTCGAGGACAGGGCAGCCAGAAATGAGCCTATAAGCTGAATCTCCATCCCTAAATACAGCTGAATGGAGAAGGAGTGTCTTAAGATCCTGTAGACGAACTAAACTTGGAACTGGTAGAAAAAAACAACCACCCAATTTCAGTACCACCAGTGTTTCGCAAGTAAAAAGGTCATCAGGGAGCCAACGAGACGCCAACAATGGAGGGATGTATATACCAAGTTGTCGAACATTACATGAAACTGCTATCGTAACCCAGGATTTAACCTGTGAAGCCTTGAAGCATGGAGAAACTCCTTCACAGCTGACGCGAAACCCGTCCAGGTTTGACCTGTCTGATGAAAGCAGCACATGGCGGACAAACTTAACGAAACTCTTTTCACACCGACTACCACGTCCTTTCGAATCGAGAAACTCAATGTCCAGATCGGTAATTGACGTCCACATCCGCTTCCATTTCGTGGATAAAATGCTGGTTGCTACTGCATATTTTGTAGGAAGAAGAGAGAGAATGCAAACCATAATGTCTTCGGGTAAATTAGAAATCCTATCTTCCGCTTCGTTGAGTTTCACTTCCTCATAAAGCTTGCAGCTTTTTGACGTCGAACCCATAACTTCTCTAGAGAAACAAATTAAACAGAATGAGAGGCCAAGCTTCGGTGACAAAAACGATGCTGCAAAATTCACATACGGCTAATTGCAAGTGCAGCACGAAGTGTCATAGTCCTGTCGATTTGTCTCTCATCATCCCTAATTGAAAGCAACACAAAAGCAATCCCCAAATTAATCCAATATCAACCAATTAAAAGTGCAACAAGTAGAAACCCGTAAATTAATTTGGTTAAACTTAATAAACCTATGAAGCGCGAATACGCCATACAGGTACACCAACCATAAAGCATCGAGAAATGTATGAATACAAGTAGGGTACAAGTGCAAGTGCACATGGACATGGTTTGATTCCCATAAACACCCATCCTTCTTCCCAAGTCTCCTAGGATAGAGTAGATTAAAACTAACGAATGGCAACAAAAAAAGTAGGTACAACTGTGGCTAGGACACGCTCTTTTTTTTTTTTGAAACTATTATGCTTCATTTTTTAATATATGAGGTGTCTGAGCCAGTTTAAGCACACATCGACTAATCTTGGAAACTATTCCCACCGCCCACTTGAAACTACCATGCTTCATCAGGGTGAAAACTACTGAATCATCACGACAGCCAAACAAACAGCCATATCAATGCCAAACAGAAGGATTAGACATAGGAAAGAAGCGTCTTTTTTTACTGAAAAAAGTAGGAAAATTACACAACGAAGCATATGTTCTTCGAATACCTAATTGTACACGTACAAGCATCAGCGCACTATCGGAAAAACAGTATCAGATCACACAATGAAATGCACGTTCGGAGTCAGGAAAAAAAAATTTCAATTGAATCTACACATGTATATGCAAAACCGAAACACCACACACATAATCAACGAAACTGTCTTTAGCCACACAACAGAAACATATTCAAGACTCAAAAATACATTGAAAGCCACCAACTTTTTCATACAGTCCGGGGGCAGGAGAGAGAGAGAGACAGACAGACCTGTGAGCGGAGTTGAAGCACGTACCGAGAAGAAGACCTAGCTTTTTGGTGTTCTCGTTATTCTGGCTTACGATGGGTTTTCTTATTTTATTGCTAATTGGGTTTCATAAAAATTTCCTTGAATTTTTATCAAATTCGCTTTTTTTCTGAAGGAGTACTATTTACTTGTATGAATCAAATCTTCAAAAAAAAAAAACTAATTTGAAATATTTAAATTTATTGAAGGTTCAAAAATTTATGATAATTTGCAAAATTGTCGAGCCAAATAAGATACCGCAAAATAATTTAGTTTACATTCTCAGTTCTCTCAATTTATGTTTGCATTTTCACGTGTGTGAAAAAGTAGATCAATATTTCAAAAACACTAAATAAATGGATTCGAGGTGTTTCGAGCTTCGTTAGTGCTTAATATTATTCTTAGGGGCGATAAAGCACATTTTGTTTTAGAAAAAAAAAAGGTTAGTAAATTAGTAGACGTTAAGATTTGGTGAATTTGAAACGAGCAATCACCCAAGTGAGCCAGCTTGCATGCTCTAGGGGATTTTAGAAAGTGTGAAAGTGGTCGATAGAATGATGCTTTTTCTCTCCACTCAGATAGAGAACTGCCCTACTCAGTTTGGTTTATTTGTGAGTACATTTTGGATTTATTTTCGTAATTAGAATTATTTAGTTTTAAAACTCATCAAGACGATCAGAATGTCAAAATTCTTGGTGTTTGAATATCAATCAACGCAAGCTCGCAACAGATTTATCTATTGGGTCAAAAAAAAAAAAAAATTCAAGTAAAATGCATTATGTAGTCTTGTTAAGTAGTAACCGATCAATATATTATTGATACGATTAATAGTTTGACAAAACTATAATATAAATAAATTCATATATCAAAGTAAGCACTTAAAGTCAAGTTGCAAATGAGTCAAGCCAAACCGAGTGTGGAAGTGTTTGAGCCTGTCTTATCAAAAGTATAACTTGATCGAGCTCAGCTTGTTTTTATAGCAAAGTGTTCCAATTGGGTTTGTTTCCACAACGAATTTAATGAACGAGCGGAGTTACAAAAAAAACTTGAACTCAACTCATACACTAAACGAGCTTACAAATTAAGTAGAGTTCAAGCTCATTTCAAAACACAACTCCGTAGACAAACTTACATCTAGGTCGGTCAATATACGTGGACTCACATAGATCCGACGATTACAAATACAATTGTGTTTGGAGATGTGTCCGTCTGTAGCTGTTTGGAAGCTTGGGGGGGAGAAGTCCTTTTTCGAGAGTGTGTTTCTAGAAAAAACCTTACAATAGAGACTCAATTTGAGAATTATCCGTGGAGAAGTTTATGCGTTCTCATTTCTTTCCATGCATGAAAAAAATCAGATTACAAATTGACTTTTTACTTCACACATTATAATATCAAAACAAATAATCAACAGTAATATGGTATAAAAAACCTACTAATTCATAATCTATTTTGATGATTATATGTACAACGAGTCAAGTCGAGTTTTGTCGAGCTTGTCTCTTTAGAAAACGAGCCAAAAATTTGAGCTCGAGCGTTAACAAGTCGAGCGTAGTCATTAACTAAACGAGTCTCTTTAATCGAATTGAGCTTTTTTTGAACGAGCCGAGTTTCGCTCAACTCGCTTACTAAACGAGTCGATAACTTGAGCTCGACTCGTTTACTAAACGAGCCTAATCAGACTAAGTGTTAACGAATTGAGCCGAGCCGAGCTCGTGTACATATGTCAACCATGAACCAGTGCAAGATATTGATCGGTTGCACGTTATGCCTTTCTGGGCAGTTTGAGCATACGTGATTCCTAGTGTTTTGGAGTCGTAACCGCTGGATTTTAATTTTAAGAAAAGCATATGATGAAACTTTTAGGGAATGACTTCGGAGTCCCCGGTCATTTTGGGGACACCGTAACTTTTGGCATAACAAAATCATTATGAGTATAACCAAAACCTATTACAAGTATAACAAAACCATAACAAGACATAACTTGTTTGTATGCCTTGGTTGGGTTTGGTTATGCCTTGGTTGGTTTTTTGGATATTTCTTGATTATGCCTAGTTTGGATTTTGTTATGCTTGTAATTGGTTTTAGTTATACTCATAATAGTGAAGTTACGTCAAAAATTACAGTATCCCCAAAATGACCGGGTACACCATAGCATCATCATTTTTGTATGTCTACATTTTTTTTTGGATAGATGAGTCTGGTATAGATCATTTCTAGTCTCTTCCTTGATATCCTTGTCTTGATTTTGAGAGATTTTTCAGTGCCGAGCGGATATATCCTACATGGTATCCCCTCAGCGCATCCGAGTCGTCCGATACACTTTTGGACGGCTCGGATTGAAACCCTCTCTCTCCTCTCACCCCAACACTTTTTCTCTCCAAATCTGAGCCGTTCAAACACGAAATGGACTGCTCGGATGCGCGAGCGGGCACCACGTGGTACCCGATCGGCATTGAAATTTTTTTCCTTGATTTTAGCTTTAGAGGGTGTTCTAGTTTACCTTCTTCTTTTATTAAAAGTTTTTTTTTTCAATTTTCAAAGTCAAATATAATAAAATTAAAAATAATTTTTTGATTTTTTTTTGCACCGTATAAAAGATCTCAATGAGATCTATCAAATAAGATCCATATTGATATTGATAGAAAAATTATTTGCTTAAATACATAATTTTTGAGTTTGAAATTATATTCTTTTTCAAAAAACACTTTTTGGAGAAACCAGGCAATTTCAAAATCAAATATAACAAAAATGAAAATGAAAATTAATTTTTCAATTTTTTTTGCGCTGTTTTAAAGATCTCAATGAGATCTATCAAACAAGATTTATATTGGTAGGAAAAGAAGGTTTTTCAAGAAAGTGGAACATCACGTCGCCTACTTTTTCAGCTAGGACATTTCCTTAACAATTCTGCTCAGGGGACTGGAAAAAGATCCTTGCTTTTGCCCCCGGTTATGGATGTTGTAGCTCATGCATGCGCTGCACATTTGTAGCTCGCCAAAATGATCCGTTTGGACACAACTTCAACCGTTTCCCCACTGATCACAAAAATGACCACTGTGTTCGGTTCACATTTTAGTTTAGTTTTAGTTTAATTTTTCGATCATTACGCTACTTTTTTCTCCAATCATTATCTTATTTCTCCAATTATTACTTTCTCATCTCCCTCCAATCATTACATCTCTTCAATCATTACTCTATTTCTCTCTCAACCCACTACCAAAACTAAACTAAACTAAACTCTCAACCAAATAAAGCCGCACGTCGTTACAAGCCAATTGAGTCAATGCGCACTTGCGCGCTATGGAGTCCCAAAATCCTTGAAGTGAATTTTATTTAGGCTATGTTTGGTAACGCTGCCAATTTTCTATTTTTTATTTGTTGAAATCAATTTTTACTTTTTCTAAAAAAAAGTAAAAACAGAAAACACGTTTGTGTCAACTTATTTTCAAAAAAAAAAAAGAAAACAAGCAGAAATAGCATTGGGTCTTCATCTACTTCTTGATTTTGCTTGGAAATCCCCATTCTTCGTCCTTTGTTTTGATTGAACTTTTTAGGTTTTGAAGACTCTTGTGTAATCTTTTCTAGAGGTTCTGCTAAAGCGGAGTCGATCGAGATCAAGATAGCATTGGCGTCTAGCGTGGAGTTGGGGGGGGGGGGGGGGGGGGGGGGGGGGAGAGAGAGAGAGAGAGAGAGAGAGAGAGAGAGAGGGAGAGGGAGAGTGAGTTGGTTTTTGCTCTGGGCAAGAGTAATTGAACTTGCATCTCACGTGGGTAAGGTGCTCTGGGCACTGTAGCGGAATATTTGGCAGCCGGTTTTTGCTTTTAGAAATAGTGGAAGCTTAGTTTTGCTACTTCTCCAATTTTCAGAAATTTTGAAAGTCATTCTCCCTTTTTGCAAATGAAAATAGACATACAAACATACTTCCACGTCCGATTTTTGAAAATTCCGAAAATGAAAACAGAAAACAGAAAGTGAAAGTGCTACCAAACATAGCCTTAATGTTGATCTAAAGCAAGTGTTGATCTCGTACGACATACAGGTAAGCCATTGGTAGGATTTTTTTTCACAAAAAATGATCTGCAATTATGTATTCAATATATTTTCGACCTAGAAGATACCCAAGATAGCTAGCTGTTGTGATTGAGAATCATGATGTTTAGATAATGAGGGGGCTTTCATTTTTTTGTTTGTTTGTTTTGGTTGATACTGTAATGGGAAGCTTGTTTGGCATTGGTTTCACATTCACTTTATCGGTTCTGTTTGCTGTGTTATGAAACAAAGGAAACAGAAGCTTTGAAAAGCACTCATTTTTCCACACAGGTTTCGTTTTCGTGCGAAAACCACTTCCGTTAAGTCGGACTCCCTCCAGAAGGTTGATGAGGAAGAGAAACTCCATGAAGCAAAGATAGGATCAGCAACTTACCCAAAAGTCTAATCGGTCATATTCTCTCTTCTTCTTTTTTTTCCGACAAATACGCCGTTAGAACTAGCATTTTGTCCTCCAGATGGGAGCAGATGTGGATGTCAATCAACAATCTAGACTTTGATGCTGAAGGAGCTTTCAATTATGGAAAAGATGGCGAAGAGCACGAAGAGAGATTCATTAAGTTTGTCTACCGTGTGCTGCTTTTATTTGGAAGGGTCAAATTTGAATAAGTTTCGGTTTGGGCACTAACGGCAGGTGCTACCTGTGCAAGAAAGGGACAGTAGCAGTGGACCAATCCAGATCCGAACCAGAGAACCACCTGACCTCACATCGATAAAGCAGCACACCACAAAAAGCAAAAACAAGTCGAAGAAACATATTACACACGAAGATGGTCGAGGGACAGCATGAACATTGTCAATCGTAACTCCTAAAAACATAGTTTCAAAAAATAGAATAGGAACCCAAGTGTGAACAACAATGGGTTTACTCATTTCTTCCATATGGAGAGGAGGATTCAGGGTTTTAAACAAAGCATGTTACATATCTTATCGACTGTTACGTAACAGAATTTTGAACCTTTAACACCGCTTTTTTACCTATGTTACGGTCGATACAGTCCCTATATAATAAGTGCTGAATTCACCTCAATATTAAAACCAGTGGAGGATAAAGTTCATATAATCTACAAGAAGTTGGAGCAGAAATGTACGGTAGTATGTAACCAGAAGAGTAGAACTTCAATCTCAGAAATGCGCAAGAGCTAACATAGACTCGAAGCATCTCAGAAAATTGTAACCATCTGAGACAAACGCATGACCCTACGGATCCTAATAGAAAGGTACCATTTAAACGACGCCGTTGCCCCTAGAATGAACTGAATCCCCTGCTTGAAGATGCGAAGAATGAAGACTACGGCGTCGTTTTTTGGAGTTTGAACGTCCTCCTTCATAAGGTTAACCTCTATCGTTTTCCCTCACTTCGCCTCGCACGGTTTGATAGAGGCTTTTTGTTGAAGGGAAAAAACAAACCTTTTCCGATCAAGATGCGAACAAGAAGAATCGCTGCTGTTGCTTTGATTTTCAGCCCAACAACAACAGCACGTAATAACTATCCGAAAGGTAACCCATTTGTCCATCATCACACACTCTTGTTTCATCCTACCCATTTTTCTACAAGCCCTAATCCCACTGATGTCATTGCAATCACGAACCGGCAGCAACTACAGAAGTTGTTGTCGGAGAAATCTAAGACGGGTTTTCGCAAGCTCGACCATGCTCTTAGTTTGTTCCCTCAAATGGCCCGATTTCGACCTCTTCCTTCTGTCATCGATTTTACTCAGCTGTTAACTGCTGTTGCCAAGATGAAGGAATATTCATCCGTCATTTCTCTATATAAGCAAATCCGCGAGTTGGGCATTCCGATTAATGGATATACGCTGACTATTTTGGTCAATTGTTTTTGCCGGTTGAATCGAGTGGATTTTGTGTTTGCTATCTTGGGCATCTTCTTCAAATGCGGTTGTACTCCGGACGTGACTACCTTCACCACTTTGATGAACGGGTATGTTTTAGAAGGTAAGACTTCTGATACTGTGAATTTGTTCATAAGGTTGATAAAATATGGAGACATTGAACTTGATGCAATCACATATGGGACAATCATGAAGGGACTTTGTAAAGTAGGAGACACTGCGATGGCTATTCAGTTGTTGAGGAATATGCAGAAATGGAACTATAGGCCTAGTGTTGTGATGTATAGCACAATCATCGACAACCTCTGTAAGGACGGGAACATAGATGATGCTTTGAGCCTTTTATCAGAGATGAGAGAGTGGGTTATTATGCCTAATGTGGTCACGTACAACTCTTTGGTTGATGGCTTATGCAAATTAGGTCGAGGGAAGGATGCCACAAGAATATTGAGTGACATGATGGAGCAAAACATTTTCCCCAATGTTGTAACCTTTAGTAGTTTGATAGATGCACTTTGCAAGGAGGGAAGGACCGAAGAAGCGGAGGGCATACTCGAGATCATGGTCCGAAGAGGTAAGAAATCAGATGTTGTCACTTCTAAATGTTGAAGTGGAACACATACGGAGGAAGGTAATTTCTAAATGTTGGATTCCATCGATCGAGCAGTGACTCGGGAGATTTCAGAAGTCTCAGACTTGCCGAGTAAAGAATGATCCGAGCCTGTGCGACAGCTCCCTTGAGATTTCCTGGGCTAGAGTTCGAGAGGACTTTAATAAATATTAGTTAAGCAAGCTTATATCTCGACATTAGTGGACACTCCAATCCCATAATTTTCACGAACCCGACTAATTCCTTCTACCAACTCTGAATGTTTATTGTTCGTTGAATTGCTCCACACAATTTTTTTGAATTTTATTTCTACCACCCTTGGTACAACTAGTATCGTACAAAACCCTCCCTAATTGCGGCACCCGCCGTCATTTTCCGTCCAATTGCTAGCGGAAATGGCTGAGGTGGCGCACTATTTCCTCATCAAGTGGCATTTAGGGGGTTTTTAAAGTTGGACATCTTTGGGATAGCGTCCCATTTTTTATTGCCTATAAAAATGCTAGAGGCACATCACCTCAACCACACTCCTTACATAGAGTTGGGCTCCACTGGAACGGACCCCACCTGTTTGTGAGAAGGGTGTGATTGAGGTGATGTGTCCCCAACACCTCTCATTTTTTAATGTGAATGTTAAAAAATACTATGCGATATGGATCTTATTTGATAGATTTTAACTAATTTCATTAAACAAAGTTTTCAAAATCGCATAAAACGTTATAATTCGAAAGATATAAGCAATTCAAAATGATACGCGATTTCAAAAAGTGTCTAACTTTTTGGGACAGAAGGAGTATAATATCAAAACAAATCATCAGCGGCAATATGGTAAAAAAATTAATTCATAATCCACAAATAATCAAAGAAAGATAATCTACAAATTCATTTTGAGCGTAATCCACAAATCTGCACTTTACAATAGAAAACATTAGGAAAAAAGATGAAAAGTTATATGACCACACCCAAATACACATTCATAGACATTAGGGTGTATAGTGCGTGTGAAGTCCTCGCACTTATATGAGTGGATGTGTAGAATGGGTGTGAGTGTGGAATTATTATGTATAAAAAAAAGAGGCACCCAACGCCCCAGAAATATAGACGGAAAAAAATGGTGAAAGGGGAGCAAAGAAGTACAGTAAGCTGGAAAACCCTCGAGAAAGCTTCCTGATTTATCACTGCTCTACTGCTCTTGCGATCGCCACTGAGAGGAGAATCAAAATACCCATTTGGCACCCTTTCTTCTCATCACTGGTTAGTCCTCTCTCTCTCTCTCTCTCTCTCTCTCTCTCTCACACACACACACACACACACACAGAGACACGCCAGTCTACGCATCTAATCATGATCTTACCGTTGATTAAAATGAAATTAGGGATACAATAGGGGTTTGATATATGTGACATATTCTTTGATTGAAGACTATTTTGTTAACCGAAATGATGTTAATCGTGATGCACATCAGCATATGCATGTATACCTTGATGCGGGGCAAATGAAGCTTCTCTAACTCTGCATATTATATTTTGTGGGAATATCAAGACCCATTTCTTTGTTAGCTTGTGTGATTCTTTTTTTTTTTTTTTGGTCCTTCTGTTTTCTTTATTGTCTTCTTTTTGATGGGTATGTAATATTATTGTTGGTGACTTGATGCATACCCGTGTAAATAGATTGGGAGCAATTGATGGTTTTCTGACTAACTCGATAGTGTATAGCTTTGCAAGCTGTTTGTTGAGTTCTTTTTCCCCCCCCTCCAAGAAATGAGAGGCAAGGCTGTGTATTAGTGGTGCTCAGGGATAGATCGAGTATCGCTTAAATATCAATCTTCTTGCATTTTTAGCGGCTTAATTTTGTATACCTATCATAACACTCCACATAATTTGGGGCCCCTTGTTTTACAAAAAAACTTGGGGGCCCGAGGTGCAAACCTCCGTTCAACAACGGGCCTGGGGACCGGATGACCGCCTACCTCAATTTTCATAAAAAGGGCATCACAATGGATGCACATTTCCGTACACAGATGTGTCTGGAACTGTCCGATGCACATGAGTCCCATGCAGTAAATATGGGCCCCACACGCATCAAGCAGTTCCGAACACATCTGTGTTGGGATCTATACACGGATGTTTGTGTCACAAAATATATTGAACTTGAAGGCTGGAAATTGAAATAGCTTTCTCGGGAGACCTCGGTGGGTCAGGGCGTTAAGATTTATCACGTGATGTCGTGATTGTCCGGGCGAGGTACAAAGCCAAAACAAGTTGGAGTTCCCACCATCACCTCGACTGAAGCATTTTTGTTCAGAAAAAGCCCTATGGTTCTTGTAGGAATTATTTAAAATATTAGGAATTATGGTGGTTTTTCCCTCGAACTTTAACATGTTTCTTGCATGCTATTTTCTTTCCATATCTTTCGGCACCTGGTACTGAAATTATGTGTCCTTCCTTGGGCTTCTTCTTGTCTATTTTCTTTCGCATGTCCATTCGCCATTCTGAAATTGGAATATTACATTCTATGTTCTGTTCTTGGTAGTGCTTCACCTGCAACGTTGTAGGACAGATGGATGTTTTCCCCTTGTATGACTGCAAGTTGATTTCTGCCAATCATTAACGCTAGTTCGTTTGTTTAGGGAAGTTATGCCGTCAACATCACAACGTCGACGCCAAAAGCTGTCTGCGGTAGTGAAAGTCAATGAAGACGAAGACAGGATTAGCAACTTACCGAAAAATCTTATCGGCCATATTCTCTCCTTTCTTCCAACTAAATATGCCGTTAGAACTGGCATTTTATCCACTAAATGGAAGTGGATGTGGACATCAATCAGCAACTTAGACTTTGATGATCAGCTGTTTTTACATTCTTCTGCTAATAGAAACAGTGATTATCGAGAAATGAGTTTCTTGAAGTTTGTCTACCGTGTGCTGCTTTTACTAGAAGGGTCCAATGTGAATAAGTGTCGTATCAAATGTTCTCAAATTTCCAATGTAACCTATGTTAATTCATGGGTTACTGCAGCAGTGTTGCGTAATGTTCGAGAGCTTAAACTCAGTTTACCCTCGGGATCGTCTGTTTTGCTCCCAACTGACCTTTTTTCTTGTGACAAACTAGAAGTACTAAAAATGGGTTCTGATTTTGTTCTCAACATTCCGAGTTTAGTTGATTTAAAAAGTCTTAAAACCCTCTATCTCCGGTCAATAGAATTTATGGATGAGGAGTCCATTAAGAGGCTCCTTTCTGGCTGCCCTGTCCTTGAGGATTTGAGTTTATCTATATGTGGGGGGAAAAATGTTAGTGTTGTCAACATTTCAGCTCCAGCACTGAAGAGGCTTATGATAGGATATCCTTTGCCAAAGTGTTGGGAGACGAGTATTCATTACCTTGGATATACTTTTACTCAGGATGTTTGCCCATATGAGATCAAACTCAATACCCCGAGTTTGCTGCATTTTGAATACGGTGGTCTGGTTGCAGAAGGTTTTGCCATGAATAACCTAAGTTCTCTTGTCGAAGCTAGTATCGACTTTGAGTTTTGCTTTGAACAAGACAGCGATTATACATCCATGACTGACCTTCTTCACGGGATTTCTCATGTCCGTACTCTTCATTTATATGGTGATTGCATTGAGGTTAGTTTTCTTTTTGTTTTTCACTGGACAATAAGATTGTTTCGTGTGCATAGAAAAGATGATCCTAGTGGCTGTTAGTTTGATGGTTGATGTGTTTTGTGCTCTTGTGGAGTTGAATTGACTGAGATTCTTTTGATCGCCACTAGACTCTTTGGAATTATGGCGGACGTATACTTCCAGTGTTTCATTCTTTGACTACTTTGGAGCTCGGTGGTAAGAGAGGTCTCCATTGGGAATTGCTACCAAATTTACTTGAATGCTCTCCAAATTTGAGAACTCTTGGTTTTGAGGTGAGTTATGCAGTTCTCAATCTATGTTTTCCGTACGTCTACTTTGTTCATATGGTTTTTATTTGTGATCTTAGGAACTTGATGACTGTGAGTACTATGACGCCGACGACTCAGAGGTCTGGTATCCTCCTGAGCGCGTACCTACTTGTTTGTTAGTTACCCTTGAGAAAATTGACTTGGGGATATTCAGAGGGCAACAGTGTGAGCTTAAGGTGGTAGAGTACTTTTTGACTAATGCGAAAGTTTTGAAGATTTTGCATATATGGTTTGACCACAATCAAAGGCGGCTAGGACGATCCAAATACAAATACGAGGTTTTCAGGAAGCTATTGGAAATTCCAAGGGGTTCAACAAGTTGTAAAGTTTTGGTTTCTTAACCTTTTGTATTGCTCACAGATCTTCTCTATAACAATTGGTTGGTTTCTGGTACCGATTTCAAATCGTTCGTCTACGTGCTTGTTTGGTTTGTGAGTATTCCTCCTTGCTCCACTTGGTGCAAGTATATGCCGTCTTCTCTCCCCCAACCTACCGAGGACAAGTTGAACAGAAACGTTTGGGTACTGAAGACAATCCGTACGCTGACATGACTTGACGCCGAGGACCTCTCATCCGATTTGCTTTCAAGAACAATGTTTGATAACCTAAATTCAGCACTTAATACTGAATCAATTAAGTAATAAGTGATTCAGTAGGTTTGATAACCACATTTTACATTACTTAACAAATTAAGTACCACTTAAAATATAGGCCAAAAAGTTGAAAAAAATTAATTAGCTTTGAGCTACTTAATTTTGGATGAATTTTTGTATACTTACATTCAACCATCATACCATCACCACAACCACTCCCACCAACTCTGCCACTCCACCACCACCGCCACCACCTCCACTACTACCACTCTTCCTCCACCATATCACCACCACCAGCTCCACCACCACCACCACTTCCTCCACAACCACCACCAGCTCCACCACTCTACCACTACCACCCCCACATCACCACCACCAGCTCCACCACTCCATCACAACCACCCCCACATCACCACCACCAGCTCCACCACTCCATCACAACCACCACCACCACCACTACCATCACTACACCACCACCACCACCGCTCCTACCACAACCTTTACCACTCCACCACCATCATCACAACCATCGCCACCACCGCCACTCCACCACCACTACCATCACTACCACTACCAGCACTACACCACCACTCCTACTATCTCGACCACCCCACCACCACCACCACCACCACCACCACCGCTCCACCACCATTACCAAAGGTATATTATGACCGTTAGTAAATTAAGAGAAAATTGGAACAAAATTAATACCTCATTTTTTTAATTCAGTACTTAATATATTTATCAAACAGCTTTTCAGCTTAAAATTTTCAGCATTCAGTTTTCAGTACTTAATTTTTCAGCTTTCAGTTTCAGTTTTCAGTTTTATCAAACAGCCCAAGTCGTGCGTGGATCTTTTGAGTATCAGTCTAGTATATTTGACGCTTATGTATTTTAACCTTGAAACAGTGCAACGTATTGATCTATCACACCTTCTGCTTTTCCGGCTGGTTTGTGCATATGTGATTCCCAGTGGTTTTGATTCGTCTCTGCGAGACTAATTTGAAGGAAAGCATAAGATGAATGTCCATGTACCTCTTTACTGCGCGCCCCTCGCGAAGATCTACACCCCTTTTTTTCCAGATGAGTCTTGCATGGTTTACCTTGAAAGAGAGTAAGCAAAATAGACCATTTCTAGTCTCCCCTTAAAATTCCTTTGTTCTGGGAAGGGAAGGTAAGGTCCCGTTCCACTAAAGTTTTTATTTTTAAATACTTATTTTTTTGCTTTACGAGACAGATTATTTTCTTCTAATGCATCATTTTTAGTTTAAAAAATATTCAAATAAGTACTTAAATGTAAAAGTATAAGAAAATTACAATTCAACGAGTACCTATCTATTTTGGTTTAGCCCCTTTTCCTGAATCAAATACTTCCTTTCCGCTTGTAACTGGTAATCAACCTAACTTATGGTAAACATGAATCTTGGTTGGCAATAGTTTTCCCCCCAAGTAGGGATGCTGTAGCTCGTGCATGCGCTGCAGATTTGTAGCGCACCAAAATGATCCGTTTTCAGATTTTTTTTTTTTATGAAAGTCAAGAGGGTAATTTTACTTACTAACTCACCTAGGCAATTGCTTACTAGGAAGAGGCTTAGTGATAAAAAATTTTGTAGCGTGCCAGAATGATCCGTTTTATGATAACTTCAATCAGTTTTTTCATTGATAACAAAAAAAATACGTAGTCATTTTCTATTCGTTACAAGTCAATTGAGTCATTGTGCACGTGCGCATTATAGACATCAACTTTAGTCCATTTGCACTTTTTTTTGCAATCTAATTGGTTTTCCTGAAACAACGTTTCATTTAAAATTGAATTATTCTACTATAGATTGAGCAAAACTAATTGTATTCGTTTTTCAGTAATGAAAGAAAATTGAATTATTTTGATCGTTGTAGGTTGATAAAAATGAATTTGATAGTCTATCAATTTTTGACATAATTGAGGAGTATTCTTAAGGCGGACTGAGGAATTGCGGAAGACCCTCTCTCGCCGGATGCCCAGGGGGTGAACAGAACCAACAAAATCAAACTGAACCCAATCCGCCAAAATTCATATATTAAGATCTGTATCCAAAACTGTTGCATCCCTACGCGCCTCTTCCTGAAGAAATTCAAATACCCAATTCGGAACCCTCATCTCTCTCTCTCTCTCTCTCTCTCTCTCTCTCTCTCTCGTACATATGGGTACGTGTTTGTGAACCCAAAGATTGTTTCGTTGCTAATGGGGTGATCATATATCGGTAACGCATGCGTGATACACGGGTAGGTAGATTTGGGCAACTGAACCATTTCTGACTTGGAATATGGATGGTTGTCTGACATTTATGCAATTCCATACTGATTACCAAACAATGGTGTTCTGATATGGTTGTGTATGTTCATGCCATAAGACTAGAGACCGTTGTTATTTGCCGTTGGTTATCCCCAGGCTTTATGGAGCAAAAACTTGACGGACTTTATTGTTTAGCCATCCACATACACAGAGCTAGATAGAAGGAGAGAATGAGATGGAGCACGGACAATCTAGACTTCTGTATCCATAAAATCAACTATGAAAATATACATACACGTGTTTATACGTATGCGTTTGTCCCACAGTAAGAATCCTGCGTTCGCCGATATATGGCTGTGTTGTGCCTTCCAAATAAACCTCTCTCTCTCTCTCTCTCTCTCTCTCTCTCTCTCTCTCTAAGAATGGAATGATCTCTTTTATTTCCGCAGATTGGTAGCGTTGCGTCTCGGGCCACTTCCATGATATCCTCGGAGATGATAGCTGCCACTGAGGCCTCCCTGCCAAGACACAAAGCATAGAGTATAAGAACCAGTAATGACCATCACTCTTTGAATGAACAAGACTGGATAAACTACACAAGACCAATGCCTGTATTCCATTGAACCCAGAAGCAAGGGTTGTAGAGAAATGGAAAACTCAATGCTTTGACCCAAAGAGTAATTGGAGATTACAAAAGTAATACTACCTCCGTCCCCTTTTTACAGTCCAGTAATTCATTTTGGACTATCCCTTAATAAGTGTTCATTTTGTAAAGTTAGTGGGTAAAAGATGATACATTTTCCATTTTGTCCCTAAAGTAGATTCCGTTTTGAAAAGTTAGTGAATAAAAGTGTAATGATGATGTCTCCATAGAGAGTAAATAGGAAAAGTAGAGATAAAAGTTGATGTGAAATGTGTAATGATAATGTTTTCTTAATAAGTTGGAGTTACGAAGCGGGACATTTAAAAAGGGACGGAGGGAAGTAGTAAGCAGCAAGGAAAAAATCAATACCGGTAGCCCAGTGTGGTAGGAGAGCGGGATATTCCAATTGCTTCATACCACAAAAAGTTATTTGTCAATCGACAAAACAAGAACTTAGGGTAGACATCCAGCGAAATCAATATTAGAACAAAATAAACTAACTCGACTAAGTCTTGCCTCTCCATCAATTGCAATTCACAACATGAATCTTTAGGCCATTCTGTCCCGCGAAGGGCAACATAATCCACACATGATTTGCTGAGTCATTTAACTCCACAACGTACCGCATCCCACTGAAGTGAAAGGATCTAGCATGAGTTTTTACTGATTGTCAACTACCTATTACTCTACCCTCCTTTCTCAGGCCATGAGACCACTTGCGTAAAATATTAGACTCTAAGTGTGAAGAGTTAATTATACAATGAAATTGAGCAGGAAAATTACCGCTCTACAAACAATCATTTTAATTGCTTTCAGCAGAGCAAATGCACAACAAATTATCTATCCCTAAAGCAAAAAGGGAGAGAAGTGTTTGGTATTTCTTCTTAGCTCATGTTAGCCGCTTTTGCCCAACAACGATGCCCTCTCTAGCCTTTATAGAACAATCATCCAAAACCTTCCTCATACAGTCATACAAGTGTACTAGATTACGTTTCTAAACAAAATGAATACTTTCGATGTCTTGCAAATTAGGTTCCACGGCTATAATACAGGTGGAGGATACATGACATGAGCATTTGAGCCTACAGCATGATGTAACCTATTTTTAGTCGGGCATGCTAATGTAAAATTATTCATGTCCCATTTGCCAGAAAAGCATTGCTTCATTTGACAGTAACCAAATGTCCAGGGGACTCGCTAAAGCTTACCATAGTAAATAGCTAACTATCCAATCGATTCAGACACAAAGAAATACGGTAGTTGCATGGTCCAACCTTCGCCCACTAGAAAGGAGCGTTGCGAAACTGGCACATTCATCACTTCCATGTCTTTCAGAGAATAGATTTTCCTATGCACATATTGACTGAACTAAGGCAAAGAGCATGCAGAAAATCAAATTCCTAAAGCCTTAAATAGGTTGACCTGAATCAACCAATTTCCGAAGAAGATGGTAGTTATGTCACTGTGGTGGTAATGTCAGGACAACAGCCAAGCTAATTTATCTGTTGAACAAAACAGCCAAAGCAAGAACAGAGAAAGACAAGGTTCTCTATTTGCAGATTGCTTTAAAAGATGACAAAAATCAAAGAGTTGCGAGGGATGGAGCAATGGAAACAAAAATGCTATAAATGTACAAAGTCGTGTCCAACTTTCCGAAGTGGCGGTCCAGATCATTAAGCTGCAGTCAAATTACAAGTGTTAAATTGACGGGAATTAATGCCCAATCGAAGGGACATCTTTTGTTTATCAGCCATTCAACTGACAAGAAAAACTTTATATTTGAAACTTATTTCAAGTAAAAAAACAAGCACCAATGTATGGAAGATTATTTCCAACTGATGATGCCTAAAAGAAAATGATAACACATTGGCCATAGCAGAATAATAAGAGGGTAAAAAAACAATTCACCTGCTTAATTGTCTACATGAAGCCTGAGTTCAAAGGATCCAGAGATCTTGCATAAATAGGTCAAACACCCGTCATAACTTACATAATATTTTGTGCTAGTCGTGCAGAGCAAGCAAATTAGTACAAACTTTCAAGATCCCGAAAGAGGGAAGACACAACACTATAACTATAATGGACAACAAAGACTCTTGCAGCAGGGTTCATGAACTAGAGAGGAGGTCATAGCAGAGTAAACAAAGGATAGAAACATCAGTAAAGTAAGCTTCCACCCAGAAAAGCACATTGCAAATGGTATCATTTGCATAGCAAACGGCCAGTCTCTTCAATTATCTGTATGTCTAGTAATAGCAGCATGCAAGTGTTCAAACTCTTGTGGGTGTACTCAAATAGATTTGGACATCATGTGCATGATTAACTACAAAGACTTTTTGCCAAATTAGTTATATATATAAACAATGCTGCTTTCAATTTCGTGATCCCCAAATAAAAACTTCGGATATACTATTTACCAAGGAAAAAAGACATTCAAGAAGAAAAAAAAAGATGTCCAGCTCTAATCAAGAAGAAACATAGCAGAGTTTAACAATTACAGTGTAACATCATGAAACATTAGGAGTACAAGACATCTATCTGTTCATTAAAGAGGTCAATGCTAACATGAAACTCACTTCCAGCGCAGCCGATACAGAACATCAGAAATCCATTACATAACACTCAATTACGTATCCATATTTTAAGTATAAAAAACTCAAGATATGGTATTTTATCCCTTGGCACTTGTAACTGAATAATTGCCGCAGAAAAAGGAAACGACGAGGGATTCAACTCCTCAAAATACAAATCATGCCACAAACATACCAAGTTACGTCAGGATGAGAACAAAAACCAAACAGTGGAACATTCTCTTAACTAGAGTGTACAAAAGGACCAATTCCTGCAGTGTTGATGCCTATCTTTCTATGGGATACCAAAACAAAGTTTTTTCCTCGAGTTTCATACACTACAGCATGACATGAGGACAATTCTTAAGAGTTCCCCCCATACCAAAGTTACGTCAGGATGAGAACAAAAACCAAACAGTGGAGCATTTTCTTAACTAGAGTGTAGAGATGGACCAAATTCTGCAGTGTTGACGCCTATCTTTCCATGGGATACCAAAACAAAGTTTTTTCCTCGAGTTTCATAAACCCCTGGTAGATTACCAAAAGAATGGCACACAAGTGCCACATGAGGGTTTCTTACAAATGTAAGTGGCCACCTGGCACCCGGTAATGGAAAATGAAAGACCAATGTGGTATTGGGTAAAGTAGGAGGTTCAAAGTGTATTTATCCCTTTTCAGAATATAATAACATTATATTTTTAACATTCAACAAAGACACATTAAAAAAAACTAAAATGCTGAAGTATTCAACTATTCATACATATTTGTGCTCATAAACATATATTTCACACCGTTTGTGTTTTCACCTGAAAAGCTTTTCATGTAATCAATCATGTGTTTGAGAATGTATTTCCTTTTATGCGGGAGAATCATTATTTAACAACTTAAGATAAGATTTACCAACAGAAAAGACCATCTAGTGGAAAACTATTTATGAAATAGATGAATAACAAACACCAAAAGAATTTGACCATACAAATTTATAGTTTAACCTCAAGCAAAATTACGGACATAAGGCAAATCTCAATGGGAAGAGGTCAATTGTAAAGCTGAAACTTGCTCCTAAAGTTGCCATGGGACATCATAAATTCTTCCATGTCACTTGCACTAGCATCCATAATATGACTACTACAAATCAATCCCTTATTAAAGTTTGGGACAATGCCTTACTATCCTCCCTTGGCACAAGACTCATAATCATTTTCAAAAAATTGCTATCCTCACCATCAACTGTAAGTAAATCCGCCACTATGGTCAAGGTAGATGCATCTGGTTTGAAATTCCTGTTGATTATTTCTTGTAGAAGGATCTTAACCTTATGTATGTCTCCCCTCTTCAGGAATGCCCGAACAACAATATTGTAAGTAACATCATCTGGTGGGCACCCATCTCCCTCCATTTGCAAGAGTAACTCTACAGCTTCATCTAGCAGGGCCTCCTTACAAAGTCCACTAATCATCGTGCTGTAAATCTTAACATTGGGTTTCAAACCTTTAGCTAAAAAGGTACTAAATAGTTTTCGAGCATCTTCAATCTTCCCTTCTTTGCACAACCCATTAATGATGATAAGATAAATAACTATATCAGGAACTATTCCTTGATCTTGCATTGAACGAAACACCTCTAATGCCTTGCCAAGTTTTTGGTTCTTAAAGAATCCATCTAACAAGATTCTGTAAGTTACAATGTCAGGATTTTGACCGCTACACATCATCTCGTGAAACATATTATCTGCTGCATTGCACCTCCCTACGCGTAACAACCCCTTTAACAAAGTGTTGTAAGTAGAGGTAGCAGGTTTTAACCCTTTACGCGAAATTTCTCTAAAGAGATCCATGGCCTCGCCTATGTTCATCTTATTGCAAAAACCATTGATTAGAATATTATAGCTACGGATATCATGTTCAAGGCCCTTATCAACTAGGGAGTTGAACACTTCTTTTGCTTTCTTCATGTGACCTTGCAAACAATATCCGTCCATCATTGTACTATAACTAATAACATTGGGTTCCTCACCTCTTCGAATCATGATCTGGAGTATGCCCTCGGCTTCTTCGGTCCTTCCCTCCATGCAAAGTGCATTTATCAACATATTGAAGGTTACAACATTAGGGAAAATATTTTGCTCCATCATGTCACTCAATATTCTTGCGGCATCCTTCGCTCGACCTGATTTGCATAAGCCATCAACCAAAGAGCTGTAGGTGACCACATCAGGCATAATATCCCACTCTCTCATCTCTGATAAGAGGCTCAAAGCATCATCTATGTTCCTGTCCTTACAAAGGTTGTCGATGATTGTGCTATACATCACAACATTAGGCCTATAGTTGCATTGCTGCATATTCCTCAGCAACTGTATAGCCATTGTAGTGTCTCCTACTTTACAAAGTCCCTTCATGATTGTCCCATAGGTGATTTCATTAGATTCGATGTCTCCATATTTTATCAACCTTTTGAACAAATTCACAGCCTCAGAAGTCTTACCTTCTAAAACATACCCATTTATCAGGGTGGTGAAAGTAGCCACGTCTGGAGTGTAACCACCCTTATAGACGATACCCAAGATAGCAAACCCAAAATCCACTTGATTCAAGCGGCAAAAACAATTCATCAAAATATTCAGCGTATATTCATCGATTGGAAGACCCAACTCGCGGATTTCTTTATATAGAGAAATGACGGACGAATATTCCTTCATCTTGGCAACAGCAGTTAACAGCTGAGTGAAATTGATCACAGAAGGAAGAGGTCGAAATCGAGCCATTTGATGGAACAAACTAAGAGCATGGTCGATCTTATCAAAACCCGTTTTAGATTTCTCCGACAACAACTTCTGTAGTTGCTGCCGGTTGGTAATTGCAATGACATCAGTGGGATTAGGGTTTGTTGAAAAATGGGTAGTATGAAACAAGAGTGTATGATGATAGACAAATGGGTTACCTTTCCGATAGTTATTACGTGCTGTCGTTGCTGGGCCGAAAATCGAAGCAACAGGAGCGATTATTCTTGGCATCTTGATGATAAAAACAGTTCCTTTTGGACGAAGTGAGTGAATGAATTGGTGAAAAACAGGGGGGAATATTGAGAGGAAAACTACTGTTGGTTTGGAAAATGACGACCTAGTAAGTGATGGTGGAGATGTGTTTGCAGCCACCCAAAATTAACCAAAAGATTAACTTAATTTAATCAATCACTGTGTACTTTTTTAAATCTCTCTCTCTCTCTCTCTCTCTCTCTCTATTCAGCTGTGTTAAGATTCTTAAGAGCAAGTCCACGCATTGGGTAATAAATTTATCAAATATTATTTTCGAAAAATGTTTTAGCACTCTCTTTTTCTTCATTAACACACTCTCTTTTTTCACGTAAATTACCAATTTTCCCTTTATATGAGTGACTAAAGAGGTAAGGGTAGTTTAATAATTTCACATGAATAAAAAGACACAAGGAAAGTGTCAATGGAGAAAATAGGAGTGTGAAACTCATTTTTTTAATTTTTTTGTTTAGCTGCATGTTTTTTTTTTTGGGTATCACTGAACAGTGGAGAAAGGGGCAAAAAATGCCCAAGTCCTGGATCACTTATTTGGAATTCGTAAGTCATGGGGAGGAGAAAAGTAATTCTAAAGACATGGTCCTCAAAATAAACGTGGACAAAAATACCCCTCTCTCCTCTTTTCCCTTCTTTTTTCCCCTAAAACCCATTCTTCTCTCCTTCTACCTGAACGTAACTCCCCTTCATCTCCTCAGTAGTGTTTGCTCCTCCTTCATATCTCCTCTCTGCTCTCTAATTTGTTTTTCCCTATAGGAGAGAGATATATAAATGCGAGTTTGGTTCATTTATGTGGTTTCTTACCCCTTTCTCTTCACCTTCTTCAGATTTGCTCTCTCTGCTGTGATTGGGAACATTTTCCCCCACCATATTCACCTTCTTCTTCGCTTTAGCTTCGTATAGATTCTGTCAATTCTTTTGTAGTTCTGTTTTGTTTCTGGTTTTTTTTTTTTTTTTTTTGAAATTGATCAGATGGGAATTTCTTATAGGTATCTGTTTCTTGTTTTCTGACCTGGGTTTTCAATAAATTGGAATTGGGTTGTGTTTTCTTCTTCAATCATTGACCCTAATCATCCTTCTTTGGTAAAATGCATTGGGGTTTGATGATTTGGGTAAGGTGTTGTTCATTTAGGGACATTGTGTGTTAATTTTTCTAAAGATTATATTACTTTTTCAGTATTTTAATCCCTAGCTGTTATTGTGTTGTTGGATTGAAAGATTTCTACAAAGGGTTTGGTTTTATTGCCAAATAAATTATTTTTTTTGCGTGTGTTTGGGACCTGAGTTTGTGAACATTGGAATTGGGTGGTATTCTCCTCTTCAGTTATTAATCCTTACCACCACTTATATAAAATGGTTAGGGTGTTGATAATTAAGATTTGGTGTTGTTCGATCTAAAATTATATTCTGCTCAAATTTGCTGGAAAAAGAACTATTTTTGTGGGTTTAAAAAATGTAGCAGCTTTCATCATTTTGTTGGATTTGAATGTGATGTTGAAAGGGTTCTCGAGAATGCGATATTCTGGATTTTGTCATTCAAATTTAAGAATAGGAATGCACTTTATTCGTAAAATTTTCTGGAAAAATAAGATATATTTTTCATGATTTGAAAGATGTAGCTGTCATTGTTTGGGTGAATTTTGAGTTGTGATGTTGAAAGAGTCCTCCTAATGGGTAGGGTTTATTGTCAATTGTCAATTCCGTAAATTCAACTATTCTTGTAAGGCAGAAATCACAGGAATTTTGACTGCTTAGAACTTGGACTATTCTTGTAATGCAGAAATCACAGGAATATTCAACAATTCTTGTCAATTGCCCTATATTTTTTTGTCCAAGGCTGTCAGCTAATAGAAGGACTTCCCTTGTTGTCATAGTGGGTACCTTGTTAGGAGGAATGATCAGAGCTTTAAAAGAGCAAATCATTAATTATAACGGACTACATTGGATATTAGTAAAGACTAATATTTATGTTAACATCGACCAAGCCATATTTTTTTAGAGAACTTTGTCCCAAATAATTACCTAGCGTTTGACTTATGAAAGAGCAAGTTATTAATTATAACGGACTACATTGGGTATTAGTAAAGACCAATATTTCTGTTAATATCGACCAAGTCATATTTTTTTAGAGAACTTTGTCCCAAATAATTGATTATTGTTTGACGTATAAAAGAGCAAGTCATTAATTATAACGGACTACATTAGCTATTAGTAAAGACCAATATTTCTGTTAACATCGACCAAGCCATATTTTTTTAGAGAACTTTGTCCCAAATAATTGACTATTGTTTGACTTATGAAAGAGCAAGTTATTAATTATAACGGACTACATTGGGTATTAGTAAAGACCAATATTTCTGTTAATATCGACCAAGTCATTTTTTTAGAGAACTTTGTCTCAAATAATTGATTATTGTTTGACGTATAAAAGAGTGTAGGCGCGGTCAAAGTCAATAGGTTGAAACATGAGGAAGCGACTATTTGACCCCCCAACTGCGGACGGACACGTGGCAACAGTTGAAAACGCTGACCAACCAATGGGATAGTGACGCGTGGAGCGGCGGATCGGAGCAGGTATGTCCGCGGGAACAGAGAATCCACCGCGGAACTCACTTCCGCGGGTTCCCTCCGCGGGCCCCCCATCAAATGGTTTATATTGAGACCCCACGCGCCACTCCCTGAAAATGTCATGATTAACAAGTTTGTTTTATCTCCCGAAATCTCCGCGGACACCTGCCTGGGGCCCAGAGGCAGAGTCCGGGCGGGTCTCCGCGGGGAAATAACGATCGCCGCAGGTCGCGACCTCGCTCAGCGGGAATTTGGGGGTTTCTTGTGGTTTGGCGGCTTGGGATGGGAGGTGGCGCCGCAGGAAAACGAGCCCTCCCGCGGAAAATCGTCCGCAGGAAGGCGAGCTTTCCCAAGGCCAAGAAGTACAGGAGGGACACGTGTTGGGAACTAATAGGAGCGTTGTTCTGGGCTTGACATAGGCCCAGGTGCCCTATAAATACCCCTGACATTCCCAATGATGACAGAGGACCTTTTTCTGGGAAAAGGTGAGTGAGCACTGAATTTGAGAAAGGAGAACATTCTTCCTCAGAGAAAACGTGTGACCTTACTTGCCAGAGCCCGGAAAAGGTTAAGCACCCCGCGGAAAACGAAGGAGACACGCTGCCTCTGTCCTTCCTGTGCTTCTTGCTCACATTCCTCCACCCCGCGAGATCTCCCTTATCTCCCTTCGACTAATCATCAACCAATCGCACCTCTCCAGCTCACGGATAGTCACACGTAAGCGACCCCATACGAAAGACACCCACCCACAAAGAGCAAGTCATTAATTATAACGGACTACATTAGGTATTAGTAAAGACCAATATTTCTATTAACATCGACCAAGCCATATTTTTTTAGAGAACTTTGCCCCAAATAATTGACTATTGTTTGACATATACAAGAGCAAGTCATTTATTATAAAGGACTACACTGGATATTAGTAAAGACCACGTGAACACAACTCTAATTTTTTCTTTTTTTGAACTATTGTGAACACTACTCTATTGGCACCCAAAAATTTACCCACACCCACCTTGAAAGCTCCGCCACTTAATCAAGGCCCCAAACTCCAATCTCATCTTTACAGCTCTCTTCCCTTGTGAGTTCCCCATGCTACAGTCTCTCTCTCTCTCTCTCTCTCTCTCTCTCTCTCTATCTATATATATATATATATATATATATACAGTTCTTTTCATATCCGGTCGTCCGGATTTTAGAATGGTCCGGATTTGGGTCTTGGCCGTTGGATCTCCTCATCCAATCCAACGGCTGTGGAAATAAAAGAGAAACAAAAAGGGTTTTCCCCACTCCACCCCCTTCAGCGCCATTTCATCGTTTCATTCTAGAGAGAGAGAGAGAGAAAGAGAAAAAGAAGGCGACTGTGTACGAACAACCCACTCGAAGACGGCGAACGACAACTGTATACGAACGACGACCCAAGGTGTTTCCCTCTCTCTCTCTCTCTCTCTCTCTCTCTCTCTCGTTCATGTGATTTTCGAACTAATTTTTGTGATTTTTTGTGTGGTTTCAATCGATCTCGGGATGGCCGCCGCCGAACGATCAGAGCTACGATTGGAGCTACAGTCAGCCCTAAGGTCTCTCACTCTCTCTCTGATTCTCTCTTTAGTTCTCTGTTGGTAATCAGAACAGTAAATCTTCGATTTTTGAAACCCTAAATGAAGAATAGGGGCTGATTTTTGTGATTTGGTTGCGTGGTGATTTCTTTCGATCTCGGGATGGCTGATTTCTACTGATTGAATGATTTTTGAAATCCTAATAGTATGATGTCCGATTTGGGGCATTTATGGTCCGGATTTGTGTCTGGGCCGTTGGATTTTCTTATGATCAGTTGCTATTTGGATTGGTTTTCGTGTGTGACTTATGCTGATTTTGGCCAGACAATTTTGAAGTGGGGTTTGGTTGGTGTTACAGTGTATCATTTAGAACTGTGATCTGTTTCAGTTCCAATCGCCCGGATTTTATTATGGTCCTGATTTTCTATGAGTTTGGCCTTATTTCCAGATTTGTTTGGCCCTATTTGCTGGCTATGATGATAAATTAACATGGAATGAGTACTTAGGCTTGGAAACATTACATGGTCAGCTTGGCAACTAATGTTGCCGCCTTTGTGCCTAAAAAATGTGGTGTTGTGAACATTTCATTTATCTGAGCCACTTTATTTGGCTATGATGAAAATTTTCTGAGCCATTGGGAGAGTTTGCCCCTATTTCCAGATTTGTTTGGCCCTATTTGTTGGCTATGATGATAAATTATCATAGAATGTGTACTTAGGCTTGGAAACATTAGATGGTCAGCTTGGCAACTAATGTTGCCGCCTATGTGCCTTAAAAATGTGGTATTGTGAACATTTCATCTATTTGGCTATGATGAAAATCTTCTGAGCCAAAACCACCTATATAAATTGTAAAGTTATGAGTTACTTATAGTTGTAGCTTGGGTCGTTCGTGTACAGTCGCCTCCATTTCTCTTTCTCTCTCTCACTCCCAGGCACTGGAATGAAACCCAGAAATTGGGGCAAGAGGGGTGGGAAATCCCTTTTATTACCCTTTTATTTCCACAGCCGTTGGATCTCCTCCATCCAATCCAACGACAAATACACAAATCCGGACCATAAGAAAATCCCGGCGACCGGTTATGAAAAGAACTGTATATATAATGTGTACTAAGGCTTGGAAACATTAGATGGTCAGCTTGGCAACTAATGTTGCCGCCTTAGTGCCTTAAAAAAGTGGTGTCTTGAACATTTGATTTATTTGAGCAACTTTATTTGGCTATGATGAAAATTTTCTGAGCCAAACACTACCTCCCTCAATTTTTTTATATATTATTTCTAGTTTTTATCTATGTTGGAAATTTGTGCGAGTGTGTGTAGACATTGTGTGAGTTCTGCAGTAATCGTGTTAAAACAGTCATGTCCAGTTCAAGCAACAGGAGTACCATTCAATCTCGTCACCCTACATTTCAAAACAAGACATGTTGGTGTGGGTTGAGAGCTGCTGTGTGTATTTCAGAGTCAGAAAAGAATCCTGGAAGGCTCTACTATAAGTGTCCAAAGCCTGCAAAGGATAAAGACAAATGCGAGTACTGGGACTGGTGCTATGAAATTGGGTGGTATGAACCCAATCCACCTGTTGTACCAGAGGTGAAAGTAGTAAATAATGATGTACATGTTGAAGTCATGGAAGTAGACAAATGCGAGTACTGGTAGATATTGTATTTGTTGTTGTCATTGGTTTTTTTTTTTTTGGGTTGGTAAATGAGTTGCGAGCTGTATTTTTAATTTCAGATATGGCAAGGAATTGACAACATTCTGTTTATTCTAACGGAAACATTTGATTTTGTGTTGGCACTATAACAGGATTTTGTAATTAACCTGTAATTGGTTGCTTTCTTTTTACTAGTCATGTGCTGAAATGCTTTTGTTTTGTGGCCGGCAGAACAGACCTTTAGTGATACAATTGATAAGGAACAAAATTTACGGCAAATTATTACTACATATGCGCTGTATTTTTAAATTTAGAGGAATCAAGGCTTTCAATCCAAATACTGTGAGGCCTATAAAGGGATTCCGTCAATTACGTCATTGACAGAAGAAAATGCAATCTCAACGAACCACTGGACAGTAAGCCAATGGAACTCGGTCACTGACTTCTCAAATTCAAGTGAGCCAACTTTACTTTTGTAATTTGTCTTTCCATAACACCTCAAACCAATACAACTTTACGTTTGCATTAAGAAGGAATTAAGGTGCAACTTCATGACAAAAGCACCCAAAAAAAATGAAAGGGAAAAACAATATGCTCCAGTAACTACTGAAACATGCAAAATATTTTGGATATCAAATTTATCAATATATGATATTTTAGCTCTGCTCTAAAATACTCATGGGGAAAAAAAAATAAAATTTCAGCCACTTGGGTGGAATAATTAATTGCTCCTTGAGCATCGTCACGCGATGGAGAAGACCTCCGGAACACCGCACCACTTGGGTGAAATACATAATCACTTGTTCATTTTGACAAAACCCATTCCAAAACTGGCTACCAAACACCCGAAAGGAAAAAAAAATGAAACGAACAAAACAGACAATTTCAAGTCCTGGGATATATACATTCAAAATGACAATTTAAAGTCATGTAAGCCTGCTAGAATCACAAAATTGCTAACCTTGCTGGAATAACATTTCAGGCACATTGTTCACACAAACATGATAAGGCTAACATGCATTTCATCTCCGACTGTAGCAAAAACTTCATAAGTCCATGAACCACACTTGGGAACCACATGAAAAACAAGCTACACTACTCAGACAATACAGCCATACACTAGCCTTCGGCTCAAGAACCATACTCCACAGCTCAAGGTCCATATAACTGGAAAGAAATCATAAGATGCACTTCAGTAGCTACATAAGATGCACTTCCCACAATATCATTCAGTCGTTCATCTGCAAATAAATCATACATAATCAGATCCCAAGCCAAATTTTCTAATAGCCGGAAACGATATGTTTTGGAAACAATAGGAACTATTTTGGCCATCTTATGACTGCTTTCTTTTCGATCCATTATTCAATAATCGCTACAATAGACAATGAAATTCATAGTATAAATTAACAGCCACTTACATGTTTATAAGCTTTGGACAATTCCTTTATAAGCTATAATATGCAACAAATTTTTGAGAGAGGGAGAGAGATACCTCGGTGGTGGTGCTCGAAACAAGGGGGTTGGATCAACAATGATTCGATCTTGTTCTTCCATTTTATCAAATTGTCAGCTACTTATGGATAACCTACCAATGGTAGACATTATCTCAAAAATTACAAAAAAAAAAAAAAAATCAGTTTAATTGTCCTAGCATAAATACTAGAATTTTCCCCTTTTTTTGAGATCAAATAGTACAAATAGTAACTAGTTTAATTGCCCTAGCACAAATTATCATCTTTGATTTATAAAAATCGATTCCGACTTCCAACATCAGTGAGGACATCTCCAGAATTTTTTTTTTTCCATATTGCAAAAACAGATTCATTCGCTCGTCTATCAGAGAATATGCAAAATAATCACAGAGAACAAGAACGAGAGAGAGAGAGAATGAGAGAGAGACCTTAGGGCTGAGAACGACAACTGGATTTTCGCCTCTGTGTACAAATCACAAAAATCAGCCCCTATTCTTCATTTAGGGTTTCGATAATCATAGAAAACGAGAGAGAGAGAGAGAGAGAGAGAGGGAGACACCTTAGCTTTGGTCGTCGTTCGTCGTCTTTGCTTGGGTCGCTCGTATATCGTCACCTCTGTTGTTAATCACAGAAATTAGCACCTAAAACGACGAGAGAGAGAGAGCGAGAGAGAGCTAGAGAGAGAGAGAGAGGGAAACACCTTGGGTCGTCGTTCGTATACAGTTGTCGTTCGCCGTCTTCGAGTGGGTTGTTCGTACACAGTCGCCTTCTTTTTCTCTTCTCTGGCGGGAACAAAATGGGGCTGAAGGGGGGTGGAGTGGGGAAAACCCTTTTTGTTTCTCTTTTATTTCCACAGCCGTTGGATTGGATGAGGAGATCCAACGGCCAAGACCCAAATCCGGACCATTCTAAAATCCGGACGACCGGATATGAAAAGAACTGTATATATATATATATATATATATATATATATATATATAATTACCCACAAACATATACATACAGAGATCCGACATTTCTGAATCTTAACTCCGTAACCCACCACCAATGGCAATGGAAAGGACCTTGACTTTATGTTTCTTCTCTTTCCTGCGCAATTTCGATTATATTTTTTTTTTCCTTTTTTGCGCAATTTCAAATAGAAAAGACGAAAATTTTGTGTGTAGCCATTTATGGAATACTAGCAGTTTGGATTGCTCTGATGACTTTCAGGCCAAAAGGGCTCGCACCCTCGAGCTCTCCCGCAGGCAATTTCCCATTTGTTCTTAACCACGTTCAAAATGATTCACATTTTTTTTGGTAATTGGAGTGATTCACATTTTTTAGCTCAAGGGTTTTGGTTTTCTCTCTGCTCTGAACATTTCTTCTCGAGAAAGAGGAAGATGCAGCAGCAGCTGGCTTCGTACTGAGGGAGAGAAGAAAAGGCTTAGGGTTTTGGGTATATTAGTCTTTCTACAAGACCCTTTCCATGCATATTGAAATATTTTTTTCCCTTTCATATTTTTAGAATTCTGTAAAAACTAGTCCATCAACTGAGACTTATTTGCCCCAAGGGCCACTGTTCCATGATTTCCCCTTTTTTTTTTTGTTTTTGTCATATATCAATAGCATTTAGGCCCCGTTCCAGGTTTTCACTAAACCTTCTTTTTGAAAAACAAGGTAATTCCAAGCTCAAAAATTATGTGTTTACGCAAATAATTTTTTTATCAATATAGATATTGTTTTATAGATTTCATTAAAATCTTTTAAATGGTGCAAAAAAATTTTAAAAATTATTTTTTATTTTTATTATATTTGAGTTTGAAATTACTTTTTTTTTGAAAAAAAAAGATTTAAAAAGAAACTGAAATACCACCTTATACTCTCCAAACCCTTTCCCAATACCTAACAACGGTATCAATTCTTCCTAAAATTTAAACGCACGACTTCACTGCCATAAATTGGGGCCAAGTGTCGCAGTTGGCTAAATACAATTTCAAGACACTAAATAATGCCTAATATCGTTGCACTGGATATGTGTCATTCTGATACAATTTCAAATTCTCAACTCAAAAAATATGCATTACTCATATTTTTAATCATTACTCACCCATATCTCTAATCATTATTCTCATTTATTTCTATCTCTCTCCAATCATTACATCTACCTTCAATCACTATTCTCATTTCTATCTCCACTCATAACCCTACAAAATTTCTCAAAAACTCATTTAAACACAACATAAGTTATTAGGTAGATAGGTCCCGACATCATATTAACGTCTTCATACCTTACCCGCATTACCTGAAAATACTTCAAACTAACATGCACTAACAATTACACCCAGCAACAATAATTCAGATTAAGGTCATCAGCAGTTGCATGTCAACCAAATGGTATGCAGTTAAAATGGGGTCAAAAATCAAAAAGTAAAACCATTTAATTTCAGGCTGAGAACAAAAACCATTTAGTTTTCACCTGAATAGCTTTTCATGTAATTAGTCATATGTTTGACAACAAAAAAAAAATTTACGCGGGAGAATCATCATTTAACAACTTAACATAAGATTTACCAACAGAAAAGACCGTCTAGTGGAAAACAATTTGTCAAATAGATGAATAACAAACACCAAAATGTACTTTAACCTCAAGCAAAATTACGGACAAAAGGCAAATCTCAATGGAAGAGGCAATGGTAAAGCTGAAACTTGCTCCTAAAGTTGACATCCGATGTCATAAATCCTTCCATGTCACTTGCACTAGCATCCATAATCTGACTACTACAAATCAATCCCTTATTAAAGTTTGGGAGAAAACCTTACTATCCTCCCTTGACACAAGACTCTGAATCATTTTCAAAAAATTGCTATCCTCACCATCAACTGTAAGTAAATCTGCCTATGGTCAAGGTAGATGCATCTGGTTTGAAATTCCTGTTAGATTATTTCTTGCAGAAGGATCTTAACCTTATGTATGTCTCCCCACTTCAAGAATACCCGAACAACAATATTGTACGTAACCTCATTTGGTGGGCACCCATCTCCCTCCATTTGCAAGAGTAACTCCTCAACTTCATCTAGCAGGGCCTCCTTACAAAGTCCACTAATTCATTGTGTTGTAAATCTTAACATCGGGTTTCAACGAAATTACTTTCTTTTTGAAAAGGAAAGTTTAAAAAGAAAGCAAAACGGGACCTAAACGTTAACAAGCCAAGCCGAGTCTAACCACATGTAAGGGTTTTGTAATTAACCAGATTTCTTGGACCGGTCTAGAGTCTTTAGACCCCTAATATCAGGCCCCTTGATGGGTAGGGGATCCTAAGATCTCGTTGATAGAGAGGTGTCTTCACCAAGCCAAAAGAAGAAGAAGAAGAATTTATCCCTTGACCAATGCCCCATCCTAAAGATCTTTTCTTTTCTTTTCTTTTTTTGTAACGGAGGAAGAGCTCTACAGACAACCCACTAAATGGATCCGACTGCGCAATCCAAACCTTCGAGGGAGCTAACATGGCCGCACCAGTCACGATCCTCCATTTACTGTAAGGTACTCACCCTATAAAAAATGGAAACTCATATCTTGAGGAGTATTTTCAAAGTCTGGACATCTACCCAAACCAGTAGAGCAAGGCAGACTTGGGTACTCCCCTCATTTTCTTGTGATTCTGTATGGACCAAGTTATTTTGTGTGTCACAACTAACCAATAGGCCCAAAAACTTGGGTCCAATTCCTAATAGAAGGCCCAAAAACCTGGGGTTCAATTCCTAATAGATGGCCCAAAAAACTTGGGTTCCTGTATTGCCATAGGAAAATGAATTGAACTGTTCTGTTCTACCCCTTTGCTCTATGTAGTATGTATGACTGTATGGTTGATATTTTTCATTATCTCATGGTAATATATTAATATTAATATCTTTCCAGGGACGCAAAACCCAATCGTAGAACCGATCACAAAAGATGCAACAATGGACAACGATATTTAAAAATTAAAAGTGTCCGTGAGTCCGTTCATTTGGTTTTTGTCAGTTCTGTGATTCATTTTACTTTCTCTTTGAAAACGAAAGTTTAAAAAGAAAGCGGAACGGGACCTAAGCTTTAATGGGCCGAGCCGAACTTGCGAGTTGCTCGCTTCATTTGCAGCCTATGTTTTACTCATATCTCCCCGATAGTCTACAAATTCATAGTCTAATGGAGTATTTTGGGAATAATCTAAAAATCTACGGTTTACAATCGGAAAAGAAAAAGAAAAAGAAAAAAAAGCCGCTCCCAACGCCCCATAATCTACCTAATAAAACACAAGGGTGTAGAGACCATACAAACACAAATTAAAAGAAGGGTTGAGATTCATTTGATCCAAGAGTTAACAATAAACTTTGCAAATGTAATGTAAGTGCCCACTTTGCAAATGTAATGTAAGTGCCCACATGCTTTGTAGTGCGCAAAGAAACTTTGCAAATGTAATGTAAGTGCCCACATTCTTTGTAGTAATTACACAAATGCCACTGATCTTTCAATTCCAAAGCCCTATACACAAATGACCGGAAAGGACTTGATGAAAATGCATTTATAACGTTTTTATAAAAATTGCTCAGATCAAGCCCTTTCCGGTCATTTTTTTTTGGCAATTTCTCCCGGGTATTCTTAAACTCACGTTTTGAATATATTGAGCGGTTCAGATCATCAAAATTTGCTTGATAAAGGGGAGGTCCACACGATTTTACCTAAAAGAGATTCCTTACTGGATCCTGACTGGTCTATCAATTTTTGACATACTTGAGGAGTATTCTTTAAGGCGGACTGAGGAATTGCGGACGACTGTCAACAGAACCACCAAAATCAAACTGAACCCAATCCACCAAAATTCATATATTAACCGAGGGGTTTAGGCAATTTGGCCCACGGTAAAAACGGTCTTTCCGGTTTTGACTCGGTTTCGGTTTTGGAACAATAAAAAAATTAATTTTTGGTTTGGTCTCGGGGGAATTTCAAGTGAACCAAATCGAATTAAAATTAAAGGGAAAATGACGGCCACGTATTTTGATAATTAATATCCGCCAAAGACATTTTGTTCATTAACAAATGTTCTTAGCATGTCCTTAAAAAATATTAATTATCAAAATACGTCATGCGCCGTCATTTTCCCAAAATTAAATGAACCGACTAATACCAAACCGACTATATTAACCGAGGGGTTTGAGCAATTTGGCCTATTGTCAAATGGATGGATTTGGGCCATTTGGCCCATTGTCGAAGTTTTATAATTGGCCCAACTAAGGCCTAGGGGGATTTCGTTTAAAGCTGACTGAAATCTCCGAAATCCCCGGCTGTATCGACCCCACCCTGGACCGGACCAAACTTATCTCCTATCGGAATTGGTCTTGAAAATATTCACCCAAACCGAATCAATCTTCAAAACTTTTTATCCCAAATCGACCGGTCTTCAAAACTTTTTAACTTTTAATCCCGAATCGACGGATCTTTGAAACTTTTACCGGAGTCTTTGAAACTTATCTTCAAAACTTTTATACCAACCAAACCCGAACCAAAATTACCCCTAAAAAATGCATTAGGGCTCAGTTTTCAAATTTTTGTTTCATTGAAATTGAGGGCCAGCCAAAGCGAGCCAACCCTATGAAATTCCACAACTTATGTCCATCATATTCTGCCAAAGCTAAATTTGGCATGTCACAGTGTTTTCGGCACCCTAATGCAGCCAAACTGCTCCCATGGTGGCGGAGCCAACATTTGGCACCCTTCCTCAACTACCTTCCAACAACCCTTTTTTTAACTAACTTTTGAAATATCAATTAAATTTTTATATACTTTAACTATTTTTTAATCACTTTGTAATTGTGATTTTAGGGTTCTACCTAATTTTTTATCTACCTCCCCCTACCTAATTTGGTTGGTTGTACCTAATTTTTTATCTACCTCCCCCTACCTAATTTGGTTGGTTGTACCTAATTTTTTATTTACCTCTCTTACCTACTTTTTTATCTACCTCATGTCCTGCCTAATTTTTTTTATCTATCCTTCCCTGCCTTATTTTTTCAAACTCTGTAAATAAACAACACAAAACAATGAGCAAGTTAAAAAAATGCAATTCTGTGAGGAGATTTTGAATCTTCTTCATAGAAGAAAGTTTGTCACTTTGCTGGCATCGGAGTATCACAGAATGAAAACACAACATTCAAGCCGGCTCTTCAAATAGGAGTATCACAAGAAAGTTTCTCTGATTGTATTTCTTTTTTTTTTTTTAGAAATAGAGAAGCGGTATCCATGATTTGGTAATTGTCAATTGATCAAGTGGGAGGGGATTTGGTAATTGAAGATGGGATGGGAAGCCAACGAGGCACAAATGGCCAAGGTCATTTTCCCGGCCAAATTTGGCCACAGAAATGGCCAAGTCTATTTTTGGCCGGAGGTTTGGCATGGCGTTAAAAATGGCATAGGAGCCAATATTTGGGTTTGGCAGGAGGTATGGCTGGGCCTTGGAGATGCCCTTATGTCATGGATATAAATGCTACTCTTATTAGCACATTTCTGTCTTTCTGTTGTGTTCCCACTGGTAATATTGTTACATGCTTCCCGTAAACTTGATTTTTGAACACACACGCTAATTGCCATCATATTGGATTATTTTTTTTTTCAGTGAAACTGCTTTCAAGAACTAGATAATATATGTTTGGTGTTTACTTGGAGAGATGACATTTTTCCAGAAATTTCCTCGAAAACAAAGTTTGAAATTCGTCAATTAAACGAGTTCTTTGGAAAAGGATCCTGTGAATAGAACTAACATAGCAATGACACGTAATTGCCCACCTGAGATTCTCTGTATCGAGAAATTGGTGTACCTCTATACCGAGATATTTTGGGTCGTTAGATTGTGTAAATTTTTTATTTTTTTATGTTTCAAAATTGTTAGGCGATCCAATGGCCGGAAATGCACTGATATAGAGGTAAAGAGAATTCCACTACAGAAGATTTGATTCTGTCATTAGCTTCACTGTTGTGGATAAAAAACATGTTAGTGCCGATTGGTGATGTTTGGGTCTTTACCTGACCCAAACCAATTACCCGTCACGAAACCTGGATGAGTCTGTATCCAAACCATCCAAACCCGAGAGATTAATCATTGCTCGTGGAGCACCACCAATAACATGTATGCTCCATGGGCCGTTTCCACTACATATTTTTGGGCTTCATTCCAAAGGGCCCAATCAATTACCCATGGTCGAGAACCAACAATCAGCAGGTTGTGCTTGAAGTGCTTCGCAAAAGGGTGGGCTTCCAATGGGCCCAATTCATCCCCCCAAAACGGTAGACTTGTTACCAAGGGAAAATGACGGCTCTGGACGTGTGATATTAGCCTGCCCAGTTTGTTTCAACGTAATACCCGCCAAGTACATGTTAAAAACATTTCCCATTGGGTCTGGCTATGGACTCGATTGCTCCCATCTGTTAGTGGATTCAAACTGCACTATGGAGTCAAAGATTGGCTTCACATCCAGCATGTCATCAGACATACACATCATATTTTTTGATAATCCAAGTATCCGGGCGAACTTACGCTCATCTCAACTAATCCTAAGGCCTAATCCCACCACCCACTTGCGGAGAGCCCAACTAAAGTTGGAGCGAAGCTCCGTACAGATGGACGCCAAAAAAGTTGATAGCACCCAAGAAGTTCTCTATACACATCATATTTTGTCTGCAAAATGCACGATTTAATTAATATTTGCCATCAGTAATGAACATCAATCACTCTATGAATTAATCAGAATGGATAAACCACACAAGACCAATTCCTGTATTTCATTGAAACAAGAAACAAGGGTTGTAGAGAAATGGAAAACTCAATGCTTTGACACTAAGAGCAATTGTAGATTCCAAAAGTAATAAGCAGCGAGGAAAAAATCAATACTGGTAGCTCAGTGTCGTAGGAGAGCGTGATATTCCAATTGCTTCATACCACAAAAGGTTAATTCTCAATCAACAAAACGAGAACTGAGGGTAGATATCCAGTGAAATCTATATTAGAACAACATAAACTAACTCAACTAAGTCTTTGCGCCATTCTATTCCGTGAAGGACAACATAATCCACACACAATTTGCTGAGTCATTTAACTCCACAACCGGCATCCCATGTAAGTTAAAGGATCTAGCATGATTTTTTACTGATTGTCAACTACCTAATACTCAACCCTCCTTCCACAGGCCATGAGACCACTTGCATAAAATATAAGACTCTAAGCGTGAAGAGCTAATAATACAACGAATTGAGCAGGAAAATTACCGCTCTACAAACAATCATTTTAATTGCTTTCGGCAGAACAAGTGCACAACAAATTATCTATCCCTAAAGCAAAAAGAGAGAGAAAAAGTGTCCAGTATTTGTTCTTAGCTGAGCCACTTTTGCCCAACAATGATGCCCACTCTAGACTTTCTAGAACAATAATCCAAAAACTTCCCCATACAATACAAGTGTACTAGCCTTTCTAGAACAATCATCAAAAAACTTCCTCTTGCAAATTAGGTTCCATGGTTATAAAACAGGTGGAGGTTAGATGACATGAGCATTTGAGACTACAGCATGATGTAACCTATTTTTAGTCGGGCATGCTAATGTAACATTATTCATGTCCCATTCACCAGAAAAGCATTGCTTCATTTCACAGTAACCAAATGTCCAGGGGACTCGCTAAACCTTGTCATAGTAAATAGCTAACCATCCAATCGATTCAGACACGAAGAAATACGGAAGTTGCCTGGTCCAACCTTCGCACACTAGAAAGGGAGAGTTACGAAACTGGCACCATTCATTACTTCCATGTCTTTCAGAGAGAATAGAGTTTCCAATGCACAGCTACGATTGACTGAACTAAGACGAAGAGCATGCGGAAAAGCAAACTCCTAAAGCCTTAAATTGGTCGAACTGAATCAACCAATTTCCAAAGAAGATGGATAGTTATGTCACTGTGTTGGTAATGACAGGACAACACCCGAGCTAATTTATCTGTTAAACAAAACAAAGAAGGTATGAACAGAGATAGACAACGTTCTCTATTTGCAGATTGCACAAAAAGATGACAAAGATCAATGAGTTGAGAGGGATGGAGTGATGGAAAACAACAACGCTACACATGTACAAAGTCGTGTCCAATTTTTTGAAGTGGCAGTCCAGATCATTAAGCTGCAGTCGAATTACAGGTGTTAAATTGACGGGAATTAATGTACAATTGAAGGGACATCTTTTGTTCATCAGCCATTCAACAGACAACAAAAACTTTAGCTTCGAAACTTATTTCAATTGAAAAAACAAGCACCAATGTATAGCACCATTATTTGTAAAGCTCCTAAGATTATTTCCAACTGATGATGCCTGAAAGAAAATAATAACACATTGGCCATAGCAGAATAATAAAAGGGTAAAAAAACAAATTAACCTGCTTAATTGCCAGGTTGGGTTTGGTTTACCTGCTTAATGGCCCGCATGAAGCTTGAGTTCAAAGGATCCAGAGATCTTGCATAAATAGGTCAAACATCTGTCATAGCTTACATTCTATTTTGTGCTAATTGTGCAGAGCAAGCAAATTAGTAGTACAAACTCTCAAGATCCTGAAACAGAGGGAAGACAACATACTATAACTATAATGGACAACAAAGAATCTTGCAGCAGGGTTCATGAAACGAGAGAAAAGGTCATAGCAGAGTAAACAAAGGATAGAAACATCAGTGAAGTAAGCTTCCACCCAGAAAATCACATTGCAAATGGTATCATTTGGATAACAACCGGCCAGTCTCTTCAATTATCTGTATGTCTAGTAATAGCAGCATACAAGTGTTCAAACTCTAGTGGGTGTATTCAAATAGATTTGGACATCATGTGCATGATTAACTAAAAAGACTTTTTGCCCAATTAGCTATATATAAACAATGCTGCTTTCAATTTCATGATCTCGAAATAAAAACTTCGGTTTCGCCCAATTAGCTATATATAAACAATGCTGCTTTCAATTTCATGATCTCGAAATAAAAACTTCGGATATACTATTTACCAAGAAAAAAAGTCATTCAAGAAGAGAAAAAAAAGATGTCTAACTCTATTAAAGAAGAAACATACGCAAAGTTTAACAATTACAGTGTAACATCACGAAACATTACCAGTACAAGACATCTATCTGTTCATTAAAGAGGTCAATGCTAACATGAAACTCACTTCCTGGGCAGCCGGTATAGCACATCAGAAATCCATTACATACCACTAAATTACGTATCCATACTTTGAGTATAAAATGCTCAAGACATGGTATTTTATCCCTTGGCACTTGTTTCTGAATAATTGCCACAGAAAAGGGAAGCAACGAGGATTTACCAACAGAAAAGACCGTCGAGTGGAAAACATTTTATCAAATAGATGAATAACAAACACCAAAAGAATTTGACCTTACAAATTTATACTTTAACCTCAAGCAAAATTACAGACAAAAGGCAAATCTCAATGGAAGAGGTCAATGGTAAAACTGAAACTTGCTCCTAAAGTTGACATGGGACATCATAAATCCTTCCATGTCACTTGCACTAGCATCCATAATCTGACTAATACAAATCAATCCCTTATTAAAGTTTGGGACAATGCCTTACTATCCTCCCTTGGCACAAGACTCTGAATCATTTTCAAAAAGTTGCTATCCTCACCATCAACTGTAAGTAAATCTACCACTATGGTCAAGGTAGATGCATCTGGTTTGAAATTCCTGTTGATTATTTCTTGCAGAAGGATCTTAACCTTATGTATGTCTCCCCTCTTCAGGAATGCCCGAACAACAATATTGTAAGTAACTTCATTTGGTGGGCACCCATCTCCCTCCATTTGCAATAGTAACTCTTCAGCTTCATCTACCAAGGCCTCCTTACAAAGTCCACTAATCATCGTGTTGTAAATCTTAATATCGGGTTTCAAACCTTTAGCTAAAAAGGTACTAAAAAGTTTTCGAGCATCTTCAATCTTCCCTGCTATGCACAACCCATTAATGATGATAAGATAAATAACTATATCAGGAACTATTCCTTGATCTTGCATTGAACGAAACACCTCTAATGCCTTGCCAAGGTTTTGGTTCTTAAAGAATCCATCTAACAAGATTCTGTAAGTTACAATGTTAGGATTTTGACCGCTACACATCATCTCGTGAAATACATGATCAGCTGCATCACATCTCCCTACGCACAACAGCCCCTTTAACAAAGTGTTGTAAGTAAAGGTGGTAGGTTTGAACCCTTTACGAGGCATTTCTCTGAAGAGATCTATGGCCTTGTCTATATTCATCTTATTGCAGAAACCATTGATTAAGATATTATAGCTACGGATACTAGGCTCAAGGCCCTTATCAACTAGGGAGTTGAACACTTCTTTTGCTTTGTTCATTTGGCCTCGCAAACAATATCCGTCCATCAGTGCATTATAAGTGATAACATTGGGTTTCTTACCTCTTCGGACCATGATCTCGAGTATGCCCTCCGCTTCTTTGGTCCTTCCTTCCTTGCAATGTGCATCCACCAACATATTGAAGGTTATAACATTAGGCAAAATGTTTTTGTTCCACCATGTCACTCAGTATTCTTGTGGCATCCTTCCCTCGACTTGATTTGCATAAGCCATCAACCAAAGAGTTGTAGGTGACCACATCAGGCATAATATCCCACTCTCTCATCTCTGATAAGAGGCTCAAAGCATCATCTATGTTCCTGTCCTTACAAAGGTTGTCGATGATTGTGCTATACATCACAACATTAGGCCTATAGTTATATTGCTGCATATTCCTCAGCAACCGTATAGCCATTGTAGTGTTTCCTACTGTACAAAGTCCTTTTATGATTGTTGAATACATGATTTCATTAGGTTCGATGTCTCCATATTTCACCAACCTTCTGAATAAATTCACAGCCTCAGAAGTCTTACCTTCTAGAACATACCCGTTTATCAGAGTGTTGAAGGTAGACACCTTCGGAGTACAACCACATTTAAAGAAGATACCCAAGATAGCAAACCCAAAATCCACTTGATTCAAGCGGCAAAAACAATTCATCAAAATATTCAGCGTATATTCATCGATTGGAAGACCCAACTCGCGGATTTGTTTATATAGAGAAATGACGGACGAATATTCCCTCATCTTGGAAACAGCAGTTAACAGCTGAGTGAAATTGATCACAGAAGGAAGAGGTCGAAATCGGGCCATTTGATGGAACAAACTAAGAGCATGGTCGAGCTTGTGAAAACCCGTCTTAGATTTCTCCGACAACAACTTCTGTAGTTGCTGCCGGTTCGTGATTGCGATGACATCAGTGGGATTAGGGCTTGTTGAAAATTGGGTAGTATGAAACAAGAGCGTGTGCTGATGATGGAGAAATGGGTTACCTTTTGGATAGTTATTACGTGCTGTCGTTGTTGGGCTGAAAATCAAAGCAACAGCAGCGATTCTTCTTGTTCGCATCTTGTCTTGATCATAAAAACAGTTCCTTTTGGAGGAAGTGAGTGAGTGAGAATTGGTGAAAAACAGAGGGGATTATTGAGAGGAAAACTACTGTTGGGCTGGGAAATGACGACCTGGTACTGGTAGAGTAAGCGCCAAGTGAATTGTGAGTGTGGACTGGAGAAAAAAGAACAACAAAATCGGCGGACTGGAGTTTTTGTCTTCTCCTCCTTGTGTTTTACAACTGGATATACTCCTACTTGGTAGGAGTAATAAGATTGTGTTAATTTGATATCAGTCACTAATGTTACGATTCTTAGAAGCAAGTCCCAGCAAAAAATACTTTAGGGAATGACTTCGGTGTCCTCTGTCATTTTAGGGACAATGTAACTTTTGGCATAATAAAATCATTATGAGTATAACCAAAACCTATTATGAGTATAACCAAAACAATTATGAGCATAACAGAACTATAATAAGGCATAATTTGTTGGATGATGCTATGGTGTCCCCGGTCATTTTGGGGACACCGTAATTTTGGCATAACTTTACCATTAGGAGCATAACTAAAACCCATTACAAGCATAACAAAACCCAAATAAGGCATAACCAAGGAATATCCACAAAACCAATCAAGGCATAACCAAATCCATTCAAGGCATAACAAACAAGTTATGCCTTGTTATGGTTTTGTTATGCTTATAATGGGTTTTGGTTATACTCATAATGGTTTTGTTATGCTAAAAGTTACGGTGTCTCCAAAATGACCGGGGACACCGAAGTCATTCCCTAATTTGTTTGTTATGCATTAGTTAGTTTTTTGGATATTCCTTGGCTGTACATGTTTGGGTTTGGTTATACTTGTAATGGATTTTAGTTATACTCATAATGATGAAATTATGCCAAAAATTACGGTGTCTTCAAAATGACCGAGGACACCATAGCATCATCCAACACTTTAACAAAAGTTACATGGAAGGTGTTATGGATTCCCCTCTTGTCCGGGGATACCCGACAAAAATGGTATAACCCAAACAATAATGGCATAATAACTCACACAAATGAGCATAACACTATGGTGTCCCCCATATAAGATTACTATTCATTTGTTATAGTGCCTCCCAAATGGCATAACAACTCACACAAATAGACATAATTATTCTCACACAAAAGCATAACGGAGGCATAACAGAAGGACTTTGTAAAAGAGGACACGAGGGATACCCAAGTCATTCCCTCCCCTTCCAGAAGAGACCAAACCTCCTATTTGTGACTCTTGGGAGCAATTGGTTCTTTTTTAACTTTTGGGATAGAATTTTAGCACTCCGTTTTTCGGTGACACTCTTTTTTTTATCTTAGTTTTTCGAGTGAAATTATAAATTTTCCCTCCAAATAGAAAAAGTGATTAAAGAGGTAAGGGTAGTTTGATAATTTCACATAAATTAAAAACAAAAAGAAAATATAAAGGTAAGAATAAAAGTTTTGTTTACTATAATGATAAAAATATTAGGGTAAAAATATTTTAAAAAATTAGTATAATGATAATTAGATTAGTAATAAGAGTATAATTTTATATATAAACACATTTCGGGGCAGATTTGGGGCAAGATACTTTCACCCCAAACTCGGTCGGGTTTTAGATTTTATACCTTGACCCTACACCTGAAAATGAAGTGAAAACCTGCCTCATTCGAGCAGGGCGGGGCTGATTGCCAAGCCTAGTATCAACTTCTTCTCCCTAAAATTTGAACCATAAACAGTTACACACCCGTTGGGGCCAAGTGCTGGAGATGACAAGCTACAATTTCAATTTCGGTTTGCTTTTTGGAAAAAAAATTCAACTCAAATTATTACTTTCATTTTTTTCCCTACTTTTTGGATGATGTTATGGTGTCCCCGGTCATTTTGGGGACACCGTAATTTTTGGCATAACAAAACCATTATGAGCATAACTAAAACCCATTATAAGCATAACCGAACCCAAACAAGGTATAACCAAGGAATATCCAAAAAACCAACCAAGGCATAACCAAACCCAACCAAAGCATAACAAACAGTGTTATGCCTTACTATGGTTCTGTTATGCTCATAATGGTTTTGGTTATGCTCATAATAGGTTTTGGTTATACTCATAATGGTTTTGTTGTGCCAAAAGTTACGGTGTCCCCAAAATGACCGGGGACACTGAAGTCATTCCCCTACTTTTTTATCTGATTTCTTTCTCTATTCATGACCCATATCTCAAATTATTTTTTTCATTTCTCTTTACTCACTATCCATATCCTCATTTATTACCCTAATTTCTTTCTCCACTCATTACCCCAAAACCAAACTCAAAAATTCTAAAAAATTCATCCAAACATAGCATTAATGCTAGTAGTATTATTGTGCTAGGTGGGTGTCATTTTGGCATAATCTCAAATCTAGATTATTTACAATCCATTTCATTATTCAATGATGATCACTTGAGTTGAATAACAAGTGACCCGGAGGGACATGAGCAGCCATAGCTAGTTGGCGATATATAGATTATACGTAAACATTTAAGAAAAAAAAACTACAATTTTGAACAATTAATAGGACATTTTCTTTCTGAAAGTGATTGAACTAACAGAAAATCAAGCAGGGATCTTATGAAGGATAAGAATGTTGCCACAGATAAGGAGATGAAGATGCTTACAGCAAAAAAATACTTGTAAGAGGCGTAATGACTTCCACACAATTTGGAGTGGATTTGATAGTCGCTTGGAGGCCTCTAGACAACACATAGAGAATTTTAGACGTTCTTTTTGTCTTCTTCGGGGCTTTTTCACTTCAGGGATGGCCTCAAGCCTTGGGATCCTCCGGACCATGTACCTCTTTGTTTGTTGGTTAGCCTCAACATAATTGACATACTGCGATTCCAAGGAGACAAGTGTGAGCTGAACATGGCAAAGTATTTCTTGATGAATGCTAAAGTTTTGCAGATGATGAATACAAGCTTTAATAAGACATAATTGATATACAGCAATTCCGAGGAGACAAGTGTGAGCTGAACAAGGTGAAGTATTTCTTGATGAATGCTAAAAGTTCTGCAGACGCGGTGAATATAAGCTGTCATAAGAGGCAAATGTAAGAAGAAGAGGCGAAGGTTAACCGGGAGTTTCTGAAAGTACCAAGGGCCTCAAACTGCAGCTTCTGTAGTAAGGTGCTAAATGTTACTACTTCTTCCCTTGGACTAATTTGAAGAAAACAATACGCTGAAATGGCCATAACTTGACTGCTATTGAACATTTTTTCTTTTTGCACATCCAAAAAGCATCGATGCTGGAGAGAGAATGTATGGAAGCTGATTGAACTGAAGTGGCTCAACTTGATATCTTGGTCAGTATTTTCCTCCCTCTCTTCATGTATAGCTCCAAGATCCACTAATAGCACTAGATGTATGTCCTTTGATTTTACCACAGGTAGATGTCGACCTTGTGACGTTTTCCCTTACATGATTGAAGTTGATGCCCCTAGTCTGTTATACATTAAAGCCATGAAGGTCTTGAGTTCTCAGCTGGTTGAAGCTCGTATTGATTTTGAGTTGTGCCCGAAATAATGCAAGGATCGATGTTTATGAAAAATCCTTACTTGAACTTCTTGAAGGGATTTCTAATGTCCAAACTCTAACATATACCTGGTGATTGCATGCAGGTTAGCTTTATTATCTTTAGTTGTTCACGATTAAGGTTGTTTTCACCTTTGTATAACCAAGCAATTTCAGTGAGCGCGCTCGTTTGATCATTTTTCTACTCTTCTGGAGTTTTTTTGAGTCTGATTTTGTTTGTTCTCATGTAGACACTTGAAAGATATTCTTACTTCTTTGAAGTACGGTATTGAAAGAGATGTCGACTGGCGAGCTCTGCTAGACATACTTGAAAGCTCACCGAATCTGAGAACTCTTACTTTCGTGGAGGTGGGCTATGGTGTTCTCAACTGTTCAAGAAGCTTTCTTCGGCCTTTTCTGCGTATTAAATTTTAATTTGTCTTCTTAGGGGCTTTTTCACTTTAAGGATGGCCCCAAGCCTTGGGATCCTCCTGATCGAGCATATACGGCATACCTCCTTGTTTGTTGGTTAGCCTCAACATAATTGACATACGGAGATTCCGAGGAGACAAGTGTGAGCTGAACATGGTGAAGTACTAATTTCTTGATGAATGCAAGCTTTGAAGATGACGAATATAAGCGGTAATTAGAGGCAAATGCAAGAAAAGGAGTCGAAGATTAACGGGAAGTTGCTGGAAATACCAAGGGACTCAACGAGTTGTAAAGTTATGGTTTTTTCCGGTTAAGTTGGCCTTGGAACATCGTCACAAGTTGAACTTTCGATCATATGGGAGTATATTAGTGTCATACTTATTCTAACCTTGAATTAGTACGATCTAATGTTCTATGCAAGCGCGCGCAGCTTCTCCAGTAATGTGCTAAATGTTACTACTTCTTCCCTTGGATTAATTTGAGGAAATAATATGCTACTCTCGATTGCTAGCCCTTAAATGTTTATTCTTTTTGCTGAATGAGTCTTAGAATCTTACGCGCATCACGACCAATTATGGGGTACAATTCCATCTCCAACTTATTGAAAGCCCAATTAAAGTTAGAGAAAAACTCTTTAAGGACGGGCCCCAAAGGAGTTGATAACACATGAGAGGCCTTAACCATCCCAAAGGAGTTAATAGCACCTATGAGGTTTTGAACTAAAGATTTTAGGATGGAGCAAACCCTATGTCTCGGATCTTGACTACTAGGCTAACCACCTTCTTGTTGGAACTTTTGCATTTGCCAAGTATCCAAAAAAACAAATACCCCAGGCTTTAAGGAGCAAAAACTTGACGAACTTCATGGAGCAAAAACATATACCCCAGGTTAGAAGGAGAGAACGAGATGGAGAACGGACAATCCAGACTTCTGTATTCATAAAATCAACCATGAAAATATATATACATGTGTTTACACATATGGGTTTGTCCCACAGTAAGAATATTGCATTCACCGATATATTGGTGTGTTGTGCCTTCGAAATAAATCTCTCTCTCTCTCTCTCTCTCTCTCTCTCTCTCTCTCTAAGAATGGAATGATCTCTTTTATTTCCGCAGATTGGTAGTGTTGGGTCTCGGGCCACTTCCATGATCCTCGGAGATGATAGCTGCCACTGAGGGCTCCCTGCCAAGACACAAAGCGTCAAGTATAAGAATCAGTAATGAACATCAATCACTCTATGAATTAATCAGAATGGATAAACTACACAAGACCAATGCCTGTATTTCATTGAAACAAGAAACAAGGGTTGTAGAGAAATGGAAAACTCAATGCTTTGACACAAAGAGCAATTGGAGATCACAAAAGTAATAAGCAGCGAGGAAAAAATCAATACTGGTAGCTCAGTGTTGTAGGAGAGCGTGATATTCCAATTGCTTCATACCCCAAAAAGTTAATTCTCAATCAACAAAACGAGAACTGAGGGTAGACATCCAGAGAAAACTTTATTAGAACAACATAAACTAACTCAACTAAGTCTTTGCGCCATTCTATTCCGTGAAGGGCAACATAATCCACACACAATTTGCTGAGTCATTTAACTCCACAACTGCAACCCACGTAAGTTAAAGGATCTAGCATGATTTTTTACTGATTGTCAACTACCTAATACTCAACCCTCCTTCTTTCACGGGCCATGAGACCACTTGCGTAAAATATAAGACTCTATGCGTGAAGAGCTAATAATACAACGAAATTGAGCAGGAAAATTACCGCTCTACAAACAATCATTTTAATTGCTTTCGGCAGAACAAGTGCACAACAAATTATCTATCCCTAAAGCAAAAGGAAAGAGAAAAAGTGTCTGGTATTTGTTCTTAACTGAGCCGCTTTTGCCCAACAATGATGCCCTCTCTAGCCTTTCTAGAACAATCATCCAAAAACTTCCCCATACAATACAAGTGTACTAGCCTTTCTAGAACAATCATTAAAAAACTTCCTCTTGCAAATTAGGTTCCATGGTTATAAAACTGGTGGAGGTTAGATGACATGAGCATTTGAGACTACAGCATGATGTAACCTATTTTTAGTCGGGCATGCTAATGTAACATTATTCATGTCCCATTCACCAGAAAAGCATTGCTTCATTTCACAATAACCAAATGTCCAGGGGACTCGCTAAACCTTGGCATAGTAAATAGCTAACCATCCAATCGATTCAGACACGAAGAAATACGGAAGTTGCCTGGTCCAACCTTCGCACACTAGAAAGGGAGAGTTACGAAACTGGCACCATTCATCACTTCCATGTCTTTCAGAGAGAATAGAGTTTCCAATGCACAGCTACGATTGACGGAACTAAGACAAAGAGCGTGCGGAAAAGCAAACTCCTAAAGCCTTAAGTAGGTCGACCTGAATCAACCAATTTCCAAAGAAGATGGATAGTTATGTCACTGTGTTGGTAATGACAGGATGACACCCAAGCTAATTTATCTATTAAACAAAACAAACAAAGTATGAACAGAGAAAGACAAGGTTCTCTATTTGCAGATTGCACAAAAAGATGACAAAGATCAATGAGTTGAGAGGGATGGAGTGATGGAAAACAACAACGCTACACATGTACAAAGTCATGTCCAACTTTTTGAAGTGGCAGTCCAGATCATTAAGCTGCAGTCGAATTACAGGTGTTAAATTGACGGGAATTAATGTACAATTGAAGGGACATCTTTTGTTCATCAGCCATTCAACAGACAACAAAAACTTTAGCTTCGAAACTTATTTCAGTTAAAAAAACAAGCACCAATGTATAGCACCATTATTTGTAGAGCTCCTAAGATTATTTCCAACTGATGATGCCTGAAAGAAAATAACAACACATTGGCCATAGCAGAATAATAAGAGGGAAAAAAAAAAAAATTTACCTGCTTAATTGCCAGGTTGGGTTTGGTTTACCTGCTTAATGGCCCGCATGAAGCTTGAGTTCAAAGGATCCAGAGATCTTGCATAAATAGGTCAAACACCTGTCATAACTTACATTCTATTTTGTGCTAATTGTGCAGAGCAAGCAAATTAGTAGTACAAACTCTCAAGATCCCGAAAGAGAGGGAAGACACCATACTATAACTATAATGGACAACAAAGAATCTTGCAGCAGGGTTCATGAAACTAGAGAAAAGGTCATAGCAGAGTAAACAAAGGATAGAAACATCAGTGAAGTAAGCTTCCACCCAGAAAATCACATTGCAAATGGTATCATTTGGATAACAACCGGCCAGTCTCTTCAATTATCTGTATGTCTAGTAATAGCAGCATGCAAGTGTTCAAACTCTAGTGGGTGTATTCAAATAGATTTGGACATCATGTGCATGATTAACTAAAAAGATTTTTCGCCCAATTAGTTATATATAAACAATGCTGCTTTCAATTTCGTGATCTCCAAATAAAAACTTCGGATATACTATTTACCAAGAAAAAAAGTCATTCAAGAAGAGAAAAAAAAGATGTCTAACTCTATTAAAGAAGAAACATATGCAGAGTTTAACAATTACAGTGTAACATCACGAAACATTACCAGTACATACAAGACATCTATCTGTTCATTAAAGAGGTCAATGCTAACATGAAACTCACTTCCCGGGCAGCCGGTATAGCACATCAGAAATCCATTACATACCACTAAATTACGTATCCATACTTTGAGTATTAAAAACTCAAGACATAGTATTTATCCCTTGGCACTTGTTTCTGAATAATTGCCACAGAAAAAGGAAGCAACGAGGATTTACCAACAGAAAAGACCGTCCAGTGGAAAACATTTTATCAAATAGATGAATAACAAACACCAAAAGAATTTGACCTTACAAATTTATACTTTAACCTTATGCAAAATTACGGACAAAAGGCAAATCTCAATGGAAGAGGTCAATGGGAAAGCTGAAACGTGCTCCTAAAGTTGACATGGGACATCATAAATCCTTCCATGTCACTTGCACTAGCATCCATAATCTGACTACTACAAATCAATCCCTTATTAAAGTTACGGACAAACCCTTACTATCCTCCCTTGGCACAAGACTTTGAATCATTTTCAAAAATTGTTATCCTCACCATCAACTGTAAGTAAATCTGCCACTATGGTCAAGGTAGATGCATCTGGTTTGAAATTCCTGTTGATTATTTCTTGCAAAAGGATCTTAACCTTTTGTATGTCTCCCCTCTTCAGAAATGCCCGAACAACAATATTGTAAGTAACCTCATTTGGTGGGCACCCATCTCCCTCCATTTGCAAGAGTAACTCCTCAGCTTCATCTAGCAGGGCCTCCTTACAAAGTCCACTAATCATCGTGTTGTAAATCTTAATATCGGGTTTCAAACCTTTAGCTAAAAAGGTACTAAAAAGTTTTTGAGCATCTTCAATCTTCCCTACTATGCACAACCCATTAATGATGATAAGATAAATAACTATATCAGGAACTATTCCTTGATCTTGCATTGAACGAAACACCTCTAATGCCTTGCCAAGTTTTTGGTTCTTAAAGAATCCATCTAACAAGATTTTGTAAGTTACAATGTCAGGATTTTGACCGCTACACATCATCTCGTGAAATACATGATCAGCTGCATCACATCTCCCTACGCACAACAGCCCCTTTAACAAAGTGTTGTAAGTAAAGCTAGTAGGTTTGAACCCTTTACGAGGCATTTCTCTGAAGAGATCTATGGCCTTGTCTATATTCATCTTATTGCAAAAACCATTGATTAAGATATTATAGCTACGGATACTAGGCTCAAGGCCCTTATCAACTAGGGAGTTGAACACTTCTTTTGCTTTCTTCATTTGGCCTCGCAAACAATATCCGTCCATCAGTGCATTATAAGTGATAACATTGGGTTTCTTACCTCTTTGAACCATGATCTCGAGTATGCCCTCCGCTTCTTCGGTCCTTCCTTCCTTGCAATGTGCATCCACCAACATATTGAAGGTTATAACATTAGGCAAAATGTTTTGTTCCACCATGTCACTCAATATTCTTGTGGCATCCTTCCCTCGACTTGATTTGCATAAGCCATCAACCAAAGAGTTGTAGGTGACCACATCAGGCATAATTTCCCACTCTCTCATCTCTGATAAGAGGCTCAAAGCATCATCTATGTTCCCGTCCTTACAAAGGTTGTCGATGATTGTGCTATACATCACAACATTAGGCCTATAGTTATATTGCTGCATATTCCTCAGCAACCGTATAGCCGTTGTAGTGTCTCCTACTTTACAAAGTCCCTTCATAATTGTCCCATAGGTGATTTCATCATGTTCGATGTCTCCATATTTTATCAACCTTATGAACAAATTCACAGCCTCAGAAGTCTTACCTTCTAAAACATACCCGTTTATTAGAGTGTTGAAGGTAGTCACGTCCGGCGTACAACCACATTTGAAGAAGATGCCCAACATAGCAAACCCAAAATCCACCCGATTCAACCGGCAAAAACAATTGATCAAAATATTCGGCGTATAGTCATTAATCGGAATGCCCAACTCGCGGATTTCTTTATACAGAGAAATGACGGATGAATATTCCTTCATCTTGGCAACAGCAGTTAACAGCTGATTGAAATGGACGACAGAAGGAAGAGGTCGAAATCGGGCCATTTGACGGAACAAACTAAGAGCCTCATCGAGCTCATGAAAACCCGTTTTAGATTTCTCCAGCAACAACTTCTGTAGTTGCTTCCGGTTCGTGATTGCGATGACATCAGTGAGACTAGGGTTCGTTGGAAATTGGGTAGTATGAAACAAGAGAGTGTGATGATGATGATGGAGAAATGGGTTACCTTTTCGATAGTTATTACGTGCTGTCGTTGTTGGGCTGAAAATCAAAGCAACAGCAGCCATTCTTCTTGTTCGCATCTTGTCTTGATCATAAAAAACATTTCCTTTACGAGGAAGTGAGAATTGATGAAAACTAGTGTTGGGCTGGAAAATGACGACCTAATAGAGTTAAGCGCCAAGTGAATTGTGAGTGTGAACTGGAGGGAAGAGAACAACAAAATCGAGAATATCTTGGGTTATGTTTATGTTTGGTAAAGCTGTCACTTTACCATTTCTTATTTTTTATTTGCTGAAATTAATTTTTATATTTTTTAAAAAAATTACAAACAAAAAATACGTTTGTATCAACTTATTTTCAAAAAAAAAAAAAAACAGAGAGCCTTGTTCCATTTTTTTCATGCCAGAAACAGGGACACCTCCCCCCTCTCTTTCTCTCCCTCTAGAAGTTTGGGTCTTCATCTGCTTCTTGATTTTGCTTGGAAATCCCCATTTTTCATCCTTTGTTTTGATTGAACTTTTTGGGTTTTGAAGATTCTTGTGTAATCTTTTCTAGAGCTTCTGCTAAAATGGGGTCGATCGAGATCAAGATAGTATTGGCATCTAGCATGGGTTGGAGAAAACCAAAGAGAGAGAGAGAAACAGTGGAAGTCAGTTTTTGCTCTGGACAAGACTTGAACCTGTGACTCGCATGGGTAATGTGCTCTGGGCACTGTAGCGGAAGATTTGGCAGCCGGTTTTTACTTTTACAAATAGTGGAAGCTCAATTTTGCTACTTCTCCAATTTTCAGAAATTTTGAAAGTCATTCTCTCTTTTTGCAAATGAAAATAGACATACAAACATACTTCCACGTCCAATTTTTGAAAATTCTGAAAAAGAAAACAAAAAATAGAAAGCGAAAGTGCTACCAAACATAGCCTTAAAAAGTCTGTGGGTTTTTTTTTCTGAATCTATCAGATCTTAATCAATCACTAATGTTACTCTTCTAAATCGAGAATACTTGATAAGTCTGTTCGTCTAGAAGATTGATTAGTCTTCTATTTTTCTTCCCAAGAAATCTTATCTTCTTCATTTAAATTGAGACCATCTAGATAAGTTAGGTCGTCTTCTTCTAAATATGGAAGATTCTTAGCCTTGTTTGTTTAGTAATTATTTTAGTTTTGGCAGTGAGTGAAGAGAGAAATAGAGTAATGATTGGAAATATTGGTAATTAGTGGAGAAAGATAGAGAGAGAAATGAAATTAATAATTGGAGAAATATGAAAGATATAGGGTAATGATTGAAAAATAAAGTTAAAACTAAGTAAAGATGGAAAATGAACAAGGCCCTTATTTTTCTGAATCGAGACGATCTTGAATAGTCTATCTCTAATGTTACGATGGGTTAATTTAACCAACCACTAATGTTATTTTTGGGATATAATTTTAGCACTCCTTTTTTTTTTCGTTGATACTCTTTTTTTTAATCTTATTTTTCCGCGTGAAATTATAAATTTCCCCTCCAAATAGAAAAAGTGATTAAAGAGGTAACGGTAATTTGGTAATTTTATATAAATAAAAAACAAAATATAAAGATAAGAATAGAAGTTTTGTTTAGTACAATGATTAAAATATTAGGGTAAAAATATAAAAAATTTAATATAATGATAATTAAAAATTTAGTAAAATGATAATTAGAGTAGTAATAAAAGTATAATTTTATATACAAATACATTTCGGGACGGAAAATATCGGGGTGGGATACTTTCATCCCGAAACCAGCCAGGTTTTAGATTTTTTACCCAGATGGCTAGATCCCGACCTTATACCCGAAAATAAAAGTGAAAATCCCGCCCCATTCCGGTGGGCGCGGGGTGCGTCCAATTGCCAAGCCTATCAACTTCTCCTTAAAATTTGAACCACAAACAGTAACACACCTGTTGGGGCCACGTGCCGGAGATCACAAGCTACAATTTCAATTTCAGTTTGCTTTTTGCAAAAAAAATTTCAACTCAAAATCACTCATTACCCCTACCTCCAATCCTTATTTTCCTTTCTTTCTCTATTTTTTTATCCGATTTCTTTCTCTACTCATGATTCCTATCTTCAATTATTTCTTTCATTTCTCTCTCTATTCTTTACCCCTATCTCAATTTATTATATTAATTTCTCACTCCATTCATTACCCCAAAAATCAAACTCAAAAATTCTAAAAAATCCATCCAAACACAACATTAATGCTAGTATTATTGTACTGGGTGGGTGTCATTCTAGCACAATCTCAAATCTAGATTATTTACAATCCATTTCATTATTCAATGATAATCATCAATTGAGTTCAAAAACAAGTGACGCGGAGCGACATGAGCAGCCATAGTTAGTTGGCCATCTACATTATACGGGAAAAAAAAAAATTAAAAAAAAGCCGAAAAGGGTTTGTTCACTTAGAACTCCAATTTGATTGCTTGGATCAGCTATAGAATTACATCCCCAATTTTGAGAGAGGGGATTGACAGCATTTGAATGCTAACATTGATGGACTGATTATGGAAATTCAGTAGATTGGCCAAATATTCAACAGAAATGAAGAGATCATTCAAGAGATAGAGAGAAGAGAAAGGAGATGTTCAATCATATGTTCATTTCTGTAACTAAATTCTCGACGCCTCCGAACACCGCAATTACCCCTTATATCTCATCCAAAAGCTTCAAGCAATTAGGTGGATAGATCCCCATTCCTAGAAGAGATAACATTATGGTAAAATCATTTGGATGGCGTGATTTCAGGAGAGAAGAAAAGAAACGGAGGGATAACCAATTCTCTTCCGCGTTTGGATGATCAAAGAGGTGGGAGAGGTGAGAAACAGTGGGAGAGCAGAACCCCTTCCGGGCCAACTTTCGTTTCTCGCCAAAAGTGGCGCGATTCCGTGAGAAAGGGAGAACGAACGGATCTCGTCGACTTCCGGAAGCACGTGCAGTCCACTCCCTCGTCGGATCGTCGTCGTACCTACACTATTGTCTTCGTCTTCGCAAGGCAAAGCTAATTCTGTGATCAAAACTGAGTTTCGAACCTTTGATTTTGTCGCCGGAGAGTCGCCGGAAATGTTTGGTCGCCGGAATGGGAGGGGGAGAGTTTGATTTCTCACGGTTATTTGGTTGACAAGGTGAGAGATCCCACTCTTTTCTTTTCTTTTCTCACTAATAATGGAGATCCCACCCCTTTCTTTTCTTTTCTCTCCTGTGCAGCCAAAGGGGCAAGAATCCAAATGAATTTGTCCAGTCGGTCATTCGTAATTATAGCTCCAACTGAATTAGGAATCAACCCCAGCACGGAGACGATAATTCAACTCAGAGGGATAAAGGAATGCATAGAAACATATTGATCTCATTGGCCCATTATCACATGAGAAAACACTGGCTTGTTTGCTGTTGCAGAGAAACCAAAATTAAAAAAAAAAAAAACCCTTCATAGAAAGTCTATGGATAACATGATAACAACAGCAGTAAACGGTGGCAATTGCAACAATTTTGAACAATTAATAGGACATTTTCTTTCTGAAAGTGATTGAACTGACAGTAAATCAAGCAAAAATATTATGAGGATGAAGAATGTTGCCACAGATAAGGAGATGAAGATGCTTAGAGCAAAAAATATGACGCTTAATGACTTCCACACAATTTGGAGTGGATTTGATAGTCGCTTGACTCGCTTGGAAGCCTCTAGACAACAGTTTCAGAATTGAAGACGTTCTTTTTGTCTTCTTCGGGCCTTTTTCACTTCAAGGATGGCCTCAAGCTTTGGGATCCTCCAGACCATGAACCTCTTTGTTTGTTGGTTAGCCTCAACATAATTGACATACGGCGATTCCAAGGAGACAAGTGTGAGCTGAACATGGCAAAGTATTTCTTGATGAATGCTGAAGTTTTGCAGACGATGAATACAAGCTGTGATAAGACATAATTGATATACAGCAATTCCGAGGAGACAAGTGTGAGCTGAACACGGTGAAGTATTTTTTGATGAGTGCTAAAGTTTTGCAGACGCGGTGAACATAAGCTGTCATAAGAGGCAAACGTAAGAAGAGGTGAAGGTTAATGGGGAGTTTCTGGAAGTACCATGGTCCTCAACTTAAGTTGTAAAGTTGTGGTTTCTTCCAGTTAAATTGGCCTTAGGAACATCTTTTATATGTTGAACGACTTTCAATTATATGGGAGTACATATATGAGTGTCATCCTTGCGACCTCATGTCTATACAAGTGAAGCTTCTGTAGTAATGTGCTAAATGTTACTTCCTTCCCTCGATTAATTTGAAGAAAACAATACGCTGAAATGGCCATAACTCTCGACTGCTCTTGAATTTAAGAAAAATCCAGACTTTATTGGTAATGCATACGTGATATACACGGAGCTACATAGGAGAGAATGAGAGGGACAATCCAGACTTCTGTATTCATAAAATCAACTATTTTTGACACAAAATTTAACATTCCATCTCAGCCAAACAAATCAAGGGCTGAAATTAAACCACTTAAATGAGAACACACACGTGACCTCACCTAATCTCTCTCCCCCTCTCTCTCCCCACGGTCTTTCACGAATACCCCCGGATCTCAGGACCTCCATCTCCGGCGAGGGACCTCATCGGCGATTCCATCTCTGGCGATGGAGATGGAAGTCTGAAAAAAAAAAAAGTTTGAGGAAGAATTGATGAGGTATTACAGACCTCTGCATAAAGAGGAGAAGAACAAGAAAGTCTGTTATTCCTCCTCCATCACCACCGTTGGCCGGTCGACTTTGGTTCCATGGACGTTTTCCACTTTGAAGGGACCGACCAGCTTTGTCCCTCTTTTTTGTTTCTCCGAAATAGCTCAGTCTTCACTTGTCCCTCTGCCGAACAGAAATCATATTGGAAATTGCAATATCATAATCATTTTCACCATCTTTTTAATTGATTGCATATTTGTCCAAATGTTGAACCGGCAACTTTCCCCATCTTTTTAATTGTTCGATTTGTTCAATGTAGAGGGGCCGACAGTGGTAATGGTGGAGAATGAGACCAGCGACGGCGGAGGGGCAAATATTTGGTTGAGACCTGTGGTAATGGTTTTCGATATATTTTGTCCGACGGTGGTAATTGTTTGCAGATTTTTCCCATCTTATCAAAACCATTTTCCCCATCTGGGTATGGTGGTGGTGCTTAGGGTTTGGTTGTAGGGGCGTGGGATTTTGTGAAAATAGAGGTGAGGGAGGGAGAGATTAGGTGTAAATGAGATAGAGAAAATGGATTACAATTAAATCTCAGCCCTTGATTTGTACGGCTGAGATGGAGTGTCAAATTTTGTGTCAAAAATTGTGTGGGTATATATAGTCCCTTTCTCCTAAAGACCACCTCAACTTAATAAAATAAGGACCTCCCTTTCCCGATAGAAATTCGATGATCCAAGCCGCTCAATGTGTTCAGAACATGATTTTAAAGTAACGAAAATGCTTCATCCGAGCAGTTTTTGTTATTTTTTTATCAAACGGTTCAAATAAAAATTGCTCGGATGAAGCCCTTTCCGGTCATTTTTTTTGTTGATTCCTCACGGTAACTCTTAAAATCACGTTCTGAATACATTGAGCGGTTCGAATCATCGAAATTCAAATGGAAAATGGAATAAATGGAGAGGTCCTTATTTTAGTTAAAATAAGGACCTCTTTATTTGAAAATGACTATATATATATATATATATATATATATATATAGTAATCTTCAGGTAATGATCTTAAAATGAGGACATTATATGCGCACATCTCATTTCTCGCCTTTCCCAATCGGATTTTAATGATCTGAGCTGCTCAATGTGTTCAGAACGTGATTTTAAGGGTACCTACGAGAAATCGGCAAAAAAAATGACCGGGAAGGGCTTGATTTGAGCATAAAAAATAAACAAAAACTGCTCGGATGAAGCCTTTCCCGGCCTTTTTTTTTGGTTGATTTCTAGCGGGACCCTTAAAATCACGTTTTGAACACATTGAGCGGCTCAGATTATTGAAATTCGATCGGAAAAGGGAGGTCCGCATTTTATTAAAATAAGGTAGTACTTATAAGAAGGGGACTCATATATATATATATATATATATATATAGAATACTGCATTCACCGATATATTCGTGTGTTGTGCCTTCCAAATAAACTTCTCTCTCTCTCTCTCTCTCTCTCTCTCTCAGAATGGGATGATCTCTTTTATTTCCACAGATTGGTAGCGTTGGTCTCGGGCCACTTCCATGATTCTTGGAGATGATGGCTGCCACTGAGACCTCCCTGCCAAGATACAAAGCATAAAGACAAAGTATAAGAATCAGTAATGAACATCAATCACAACCAATGCCTGTATTTCATTGAAACAAGAAACAAGGGTTGTAGAGAAATGGAAACTCAATGCTTTGACACAAAGAGCAATTGGAGATTACAAAAGTAATAAGCAGCGAGGAAAAAAATCGGTACCGGTAGCCCAGTGTTGTAGGAGAGCGTGATATTCCAATTGCTTCATACCACAAAATGTTAATTGTCAATCGACAAAACAAGAACTTAGGGTAGATATCCAGCGAAATCTATATTAGAACAAAATAAACTAACTCAACTAAGTCTTGCGTCTCCATCGATTGGATTTGACAACATGAATCTTTATGCCATTCTGTTCCGTGAAGGGCAACATAATCCACACACGATTTGCTGAGTCATTTAACTCCACAACCGTATTCCACATAAGTAAAAGGATCTGGCATGTTTTTTTACGTCTTGATTGTCAACTACCTAATACTCCACCCTCCTTTTTTCTCGGGCCATGAGACCACTTGCGTAAAATATAAGACTCTTAAGTGTGAAGAGCTAATTATACAACGAAATTGAGCAGGAAAATTACCGCTCTACAAACAATCATTCTAATTGATTTCGGCAGAACAACTGCACAACTAGTTATCCATCCCTAAAGCAAAAAGAGAGAGAGAAACAGTGTTCGGTATTTGTTCTCAGCTATGTGAGCCGCTTTTGCCCAACAATGATGCCTTCTCTAGCCTTTCTAGAACAATCATCCAAAAACTTCCTAATACAGTCATACAAGTGTACTAGATTACGTTTCTAAATAAAATGAATACTTTCGATGTCTTGCAAATTAGGGTCCACGGTTATAAAACAGGTGGAGGTTAGATGACATGAGCATTGAGACTACAGCAGGATGTAACCTATTTTTAGTTGGGCATGCTAATGTAACATTATTCATGTCCCATTCGCCAGAAAAGCATTGCTTCGTTTGACAGTAACCAAATGTCCAGGGGACTTGCTAAAGCTTGCCATAGTAAATAGTTAACTATCCAATCGATTCAGACACGAAGAAATATGGAAGTTGCCTGGTTCCAACCTTGGCACACTAGAAAGGGAGAGCTACGAAACAGACACCATTCATCACTTCCATGTCTTTCAGAGAGAATAGAGTTTCCTATGCACAGATACGATCGACTGAACTAAGGCAAAAAGCGTGTGGAAAGCAAACTCCTAAAGCCTTAAATAGGTCGGCCTGAATCAACCAATTTCTGAAGATGGATGGTTAAAGTATGTTACTGTGGTGGTAATGTCAGGACGACACCCAAGCTAATTTTATCTGTTAAACAAAACAAACAAAGTAAGAACATACAAAGACAAGGTTCTCTATTTGCAGCTTGCTCTAAAAGATAACAAAGATCAATGAGTTGAGAGGGATGGAGTGATGGAAAACAACACTACTATACATGTACAACGTCGTGTCCAACTTTTCGAAGTGGCAGTCCAGATCATTAAGCTGCAGTCAAATTGACGGGACTTAATGCACAATCGAATGGACATCTTTTGTTTATCGGCCATTCAACGGACAAGAATTTTTTTTGCTTCGAAACTTATTTCAAGCAACAAAACAAGAACCAATGCATAGCACCATTATTTTTAGAGCTTGTAAGAGTATTTCCCATTGATGATACCTGAAAGAAAATAATAAATTGGCCATAGCAGAATAATAAGAGGTTGCCCACAGGAAGCTTGTCAAGGGATCCAGAGATCTTGCATAAATAGCTCAAACACCTGTCATAACTTACATTCTATTTTGTGCTAATCGTGCAGAGCAAGCAAATTAGTACAAATTTTCAAGATCACGAAAGGGGGAAGACACAATACGATAATTTTCAAGCAGGGTTCATGAAACTAGAGAAGAGGTCATAGCAGAGTAAACAAAGGATAGAAAAATCAGTGATGTAAGCTTCCACCCAGAAAATCACATTGCCAATGGTATCATTTGGATAGCAAACGGCCAGTCTCTTCAATTACCGTGCCAGATATGTCCTCACATTAGCATGTATATCTATTATCTATATTTCTCTACTGGGTGTATTCAAATAGATTTGGACATCATGTGCATGATTAACTACAAAGACTTTTTGCCAAATTAGTTATATATAAACAATGCTGCTTTCAATTTCGTGATCTCCAAATAAAAACTTCTGATTTACTGTTTACCGAGGAAAAAAGACATTCAAGGAAAAAAAAGATGTCTAACTCTATTAAAGAAGAAACATATGCAGAGTTTAAAAATTACAGTGTAACATCAAGAAACATTACCATTACAAGACATCTATCTGTTCATTAAAGAGGTCAATGATAACATGATACTTACTTCCCGGGCAGCCAATACAGAACATCATAAATCCGTTACATACCACTTAATTAAGTATCAATATTTTAAGTATAAAACTCAAGACATGGTATTTTATCCCTTGGCACTTGTTTCCGAATAATTGTTGCAGAAAAAAGGAAACGAGGGAGAAAGAGAGAGGAAGGAAGTTCAGGGTCCACTACAAATTTCAAGTCCTCAAAATACAAATCATGCCACAAACATACCAAGTTACGACAGGATGAGAACAATAACCAAACAGTGGAGCATTATCTTAACTAGAGTGTACAAATGGACCAATTTCTGCAGTGTTAATGCCTATCTTTCCATGGGATACCAAAACAAAGGTTTTTCCTTGAGTTTCATACTCAACAGCATGACATGAGGACAATTCTTAAGAGATCTCCTCCCACCACAACACCCCCCAACACCATCCACAACCCCCCCCCCCCCCCCCCCCCCCCCCCCCCCCCCGGCACCAGGCCCCCGGTACCTGGTAATGGAAAATGACAGACCAATGTGGCATTGGACAAAGTAGGAGGTTCAAAGTGTATTTATCCCTTTTCAGAATATAAGCCTCACATAACAATATTTTTAACATTCAACAAAGACACATAAAAAAACTAAAATGCTGAAGTATTCAACTATTCATACATATTTGTGCTCATAAATATATATTTCACGCCGTATGTGTTTTCACCTGAATAGCTTTTCATGGAATTAGTCATATGTTTGAGAATGTCTTTTTTTTTACACGGGTGGATCATTATTTAACAACTTAAGATAAGATTTACCAACAGAAAGACCGTCTAGTGGAAAACAGTTTATCATCTAGATGAATAACAAACACCAAAAGAATTTGACCTTACAACATAATATTTAACCTCATGCAAAATCTACAGACAAAGGGCAAATCTCAATGGGAAGAGGTCAATGGTAAAGCTGAAACTTGCTCCTAAAGTTGACATCGGACGTCATAAATCCTTCCATGTCACTTGCACTAGCATCCATAATTAGACTACTACAAATCATTCCCTGAATAAAGTTTGGGAGACAGCCTTGCTATCCTCCCTTGGCACAAGACTCTGAATCATTTTCAAAAAATTGCTATCCTCACCACCAACTGTAAGTAAATCCACCACTACGGACATAGTAGTTGCATCTGGTTTGAAATTCCTGTTGATTATTTCTTGCAGAAAGACCTTAACCTTATGTATGTCTCCCTTCTTCAGGAATGCCCGAACAACAATATTGTAAGTAACATCATTTGGTGGGCACCCATCTCCCTCCATTTGCAGGAGCAACTCCTCAACTTCATCTAGCAGAGCTTCCTTACAAAGTCCACTAATCATTACATTGTACATCTTAACATCAGGTTTCAAACCTTTAGATGAAAGGCAACTAAATAGTTTTCGAGCATCATCAATCTTCCCCGCTTTGCACATGCCATTAATGATGATATTATAAACAACGATATCAGGAACTATACCTTGATCTTGCATTGAACGAAAAACCTTGACTGCGTTGCCAATTTTTTGGTTTTTAAAGAATCCATCTAACAAGATTGAGTAAGTTACAATGTCAGGATTTTGACCGCTACACATCATCTCATGAAATATATGATTTGCTGCATTACACCTCCCTACATGTAACAGCCCCTTTAACAAAGTGTTGTAAGTATCGGTGGTAGGTTTTAACCCTCTACAAGGCATTTCTCTAAAGAGATCCATGGCCTCGTCTGTATTCATCTTTTTGCAAAAACCATTTATTAAAATATTATAGCTACGGATACTAGGCTCAAGGCCCTTATCAACTAGGGAGTTGAACACTTTTTTTGCTTTCTTCATGTGGCCTTGCAAACAATATCCGTCCATTAGTGCACTATAAGTGATAACATTGGGCTTCTCACCTCTTTGGATCATGACCTCGAGTATACCCTCCGCTTCTTCGGCCCTTCCCTCCTTGCAGAGTGCATCCACCAACATATTAAAGGTTACAACATTAGGGAAAATGTTTTGTTCCGCCATGTCACTCAATATTCTTGTGGCATCCTTCCCTCGACCTGATTTGCATAACCCATCAACCAAAGAGGAGTAGGTGACCACATTAGGCATAATATCCCACCCTATCATCTCTGATAAGAGGCTCAAAGCATCATCTAGGTTCCCGTCCTTACAAAGGTTGTCGATGATTGTGCTATACATCACAACATTAGGCCTATAGTTCCATTGTTGCATACTCCTCAGCAACTGTATAGCCACTGTAGTGTCTCCTACTTTACAAAGTCCCTTCATGATTGTCCCATAGGTGATTTCATTAGGTTCAATGTCTCCATATTTTATCAACCTTCTGAACAAATTCACAGCTACATAAGTCTTACCTTCTAAAACATACCCATTTATCAGAGTGGTGAAGGTAGCCACATTTGGAGTATAACCACACTTATAGAAGATACCCAAGATAGAAAATCCAAAATCCACTCGATTCAATCAGCAACAACAATTGATCAAAATAGTCAGCGTATATTCATCAATCGGAATGCCCAACTCGCGGATTTCTTTATATATAGAGAAATGACGGATGAATATTCCTTCATCTTGACAACAGCAGTTAACAGCTGATTAAAATGGACGACAGAAGGCGGAGGATGAACTGGGGCCATTTGACGGAACAAACTAAGAGCATGGTCGAGCTTATGAAAACCCTTTTTAGATTTCTCCAGCAACAACTTGTGTAGTTGCTGCCGGCTCGTGATTGCAATGTCATCAGTGGGATTAGGGTTCGTTGAAAATTGGGTAGTATGAAACAAGAGTGCATGATGATGGACAAAAGGGTTACCTTTTCCATAGTTACGTGCTGTCGTTGTTGGGCTGAAAATCAAAGCAACAGCAGCGATTCTTCTTGGCATTTTTTGATCATAAAAACAGTTCCTTTTGGACGAAGGGAGTGAATGAATGTTGACGACCTAGTAAGGCGGGGTGGAGATGTGTTTACAGCCACCCAATATTAACCAAAAGATTACCTTAATTTAATCAATCACTGTGTACTCTCTCTCTCTCTCTCTCTCTCTCTCTCTCTCTCTCTATATATTCAGCTGTGTTAAGATTCTCAAGAGCAGGTCCGCGTATTTAGGTAATAAGTTTATCAAATGTTTTAGTACTCCCTTTTTCTTCATAAACATTCTTTTTTTTTTTTCACGTAAATTACCAATTTTCCCTTTAAATAGAAGAATGACTAAAGAGGTAAAATGGCTTTATAGCTATTTTACATAAGGAAAACACTAAAAAACAAACAACAGCAGAGGAGCTAAAAGAAAAGGTAAATTGACTTTGCTGAAATGGTGAGGTAAATGTACCCAAACCCTGTACATAAGACTTTTCATTTCTTTATTACTTTCTCTCTCTCTCTCTCTCTCTCCCAAAAAAGAAAAAAGTAATAAAAGCAATAGTATTTTAATAGAGAATAGGTTAAATAGATAGTATTGGTACAGTGTTGAGAGAGATATGAGTAGGTAAAATGAAAAAAATGTACTGATTACTAGCAATTTTACAAAACAACTGATAAACTTGCTCTAAGGGCAGTTTATTAATTCTACATGAATAAAAAGACATAAGGAGAGTGTCAATAAAGAAATTGGGAGTGGAAAATCATTTTTCTTATTTTTGGTTTAGCTGCAATATTTTTTTTTTTGTGTGTCATATATCAAAAGCATTTATACTATCTAAACCCTTTCCCAATACCAAACAAAGGTATCAACTTCTTCTTCCGAAATTTTGAAACCACAACTTCACTGCACCAAAATACAGTTACAAAACTGATGAGGCCAAGTGCCGCAATTGACTAACTATAATTTCAAGACACTAAATAATGCTAATATTGTTGTACTGGATAAATGTTATTCTGACACAATCTCAAATGTAGATTATTTAAACCCATTTCATTATTCAGTGCTGATCAATTGAGTTGGAAAACAAGTGAACGCGAAGGGACATGAGCAGTCATAGCTAATTGGCCATCTACATTAATAAAAAAGAAAAGAAAAGAACTTCAAATGGTTTGTTATCACTTACATAAGTTAGAACTCCCATTTGATTGTTTGGATCAGTTATAGAATTACATTCCCAATTTTGAGGGAGGGCATTGACAGCATTTGAATGCTAACATTGATGGGTTGATTATGGAAATTCAGTAGATTGACCAAATATTCAACAGAAATGAAGAGATCATTCAAGAGATAGAGAGAAGAAAGGAGATGCTTCAATCATGTGTTCATTTCTGTAACTATTATTGTTGCTTCTGAACACCACGACTACCTCTATAAATCTAATCCAAAAGCTTAAGCTATTAAGTGGATAGGTCCCGACATCATATTAACGTCTTTATACCTTACCGGCATTACCTGAAAATACTTCAAACATGCGCTGACAATTACATCCACCAACAGATAATTTTCAACCAAATGGTATGCAGTCAAAATGGGGTCAAAAATCGAAAAGTAAAATCAATTAATTTCAGGCTCAGGCTTCCCCGATAATGGATTTATAGTTTGACAGAGCTACGATTCTCGATCAGAAAACTCACTATCACACAGATTCATGCCTACAAGAACCATGATCGGGAACTAATCTCATGGTGATTAAAGTACAGAATAAACGTTTGTTGTCTTCAATGGGAGTTTCATGATCCCTCTTTTCTCTGTGTCGATCAATAGTAACTAATTCCAAGTTGTGTCCACCTACAACAGCCGGCCATCTTTTTTCTCGAAAACCGATTTCTTTCATTTACTTTACTCCATAAGGCTCCCAAAAAAGGTCTCAGAGCACTCCTAGAAATGCGGCTCCAGCAAACACCAGAAACAGTGCTGCACCCAAGTAGCCGACCTGATTGCAAATCCGGTTAGTCATAGAATAGTTCCGCCTTTGAGAGAGAGAGAGAGAGAGAGAGAGAGAGAGATGGGTTTAAATCCTCCTCCAAGAATGGAAATTGATGTTGCAAGAAGACGTCCATCAGTTGCTCCACCTGCCACATCCCAAGGACACTGGAGAGGGAAAGTTAAAAAAATAAAAAGCAAGGAATGGGATTTTGTGAAGTTTGGATTATGAAACTTGTTTTTGAATAGGAAATTCGAGAAAATTTGTACCTGAGCCGCACCGAGGGCAATTGTTGCGAGCATTGAGCTGTCTCCCCATTCCTAGTAGAGATAACATTATGGTAAAATCGGAATGCATGCTAGTTCAGGATGTCAAAACTCTCACACTTGAAGAATCCAAATGAATTTGTCCAGTCGGTCATTCGTAATTATAGCTTCAATTGAATTAGGAATCAACCCCAGCACAACACAAGAATTCAACTCAGAGGGATAAAGAAAAATATGCATAGAAACATGTTGATCTCATTGGCCCATTATCACATGAGAAAACACTGGCTTGTTGGCTGTTGCAGAGAAACCGAGATAAAAACTTCATAGAAAGTTTATGGATAACATGATAACAACAGCAGTAAACGGTGGCAAACAATTTTGGACAATTAATAGGACATTTTCTTTCTGAAAGTGATTGATCTAACAGTAAATGAAGCTGGAATCATATGAGGATGAAGAATGTTGCCACAGATAAGGAGAAGAAGATGCTTGCAGCAAAAAAAATGAGGCTTAATGACTTCCACACAATTTTGAGTGGATTTGATAGTCGCTTGGACGACTCTAGACAACACATACAGAATTTAAGACGTTCTTTTTGTCTACTTCGCGGCTTTTTCACTTCAAGGATGGCCTCAACCCTCCTTTCTCGGGCCATGAGACCACTTGCGTAAAATATAGGGCTCTAAGCGTGAAGAGCTAATAATACAGCGAAATTGAGCAGGAAAATTACTGCTCTACAAACAATCATTTTAAATGCTTTCGGCAGAACAAGTGCACAACAAATTATCTATTCCTAAAGCAAAAAGAGAGAAAAAGTGTTCGGTATTTGTTCTTAGCTCATCTGAGCCACTTTTGCCCAACAATGACACCCTCTCTATCATTTCTAGAACAATCATCCAAAAACTTCCTCATACCGTCATACAACTGTACTAGATTACGTTTCTAAATAAAATGAATACTTTCTTCATCTTAAGGTTCTGCGGAGGAGGTTAGAGGACATGAGCATTTCAGACTACAGCATGAAGTAAACTATTTTTAGTCGGGCATGCTAATGTAACATTATTCATGTCCCATTCACCAGAAAAGCATTACTTCATTTGACAGTAACCAAATGTCCAGGGGACTCGCTAAAGCTTACCATAGTAAATAGGTAACTATCCAATCGATTCAGACACGAAGAAATACAGTAGTTGCATGGTCCAACCTTCGCACACTAGAAAGGGAGAGTTGCGAAACTGGCACATTCATCACTTCCATGTCTTTCAGAGAGAATAGAGTTTCCTATGCACAGATTGAATAAAGTAAGGCCAAGAGCATGCGGAAAAGAAAATTCCTAAAGCCTTAAATAGGTCGACCTGAATCAACCAATTTCCGAAGAAGACGGTAGTTATGTCACTGTGGTGGTAATGTCAGGACAACACCCAAGCTAATTTATCTGTTAAACAAAACAACCAATGTAAGAACAGAGAAAGACAAGGTTCTCTATTTGCAGATTGCTTTAAAAGATGACAAAAATCAAAGAGTTGAGAGCAATGGAGCGATGGAAACAAAAACGCTATAAATGTACAAAGTTGTGTCCAACTTTCCGAAGTGGCAGTCCAGATCATTAAGCTGCAGTCAAATTACAAGTGTTAAATTGACGGGAATTAATGCCGAATCGAAGGGACATCATTTGTTTATCGGCCATTCAACTGACAAGAAAAACTTTATATTTGAAACTTAATTCAAGTAAAAAAACAAGCACCAATGTATGTAAGATTATTTCCAACTGATGATGCCTAAAAGAAAATAATAACACATGGGCCATAGCAGAATAATTAGAGGGTAAAAAAACAATTTACCTGCTTAATTGCCTGCATGAAGCCTGAGTTCAAAGGATCCAGAGATCTTGCATAAATAGCTCAAACACCCGTCATAACTTACATTATTTTGTGCTAGTCGTGCAGAGCAAGCAAATTAGTACAAACTTTCAAGATCCCGATAGAGGGAAGACACAACACTATAACTATAATGGACAACAAAGAATCTTGCAGCAGGGTTCACGAACTAGAGAGGAGATCATAGCAGAGTAAACAAAGGATAAAAACATCAGTAAAGTAAGCTTGCACCAAGAAAATCACATTGCAAATGGTATCATTTGGATAGCAAACGGCCAGTCTCTTCAATTATCTGTATGTCTAGTAATAGCAGCATGCAAGTGTTCAAACTCTTGTGGGTGTATTCAAATAGATTTGGACATCATGTGCATGATTAAATACAAAGACTTTTTGCCCAATTAGTTATACATAAACAATGCTGCTTTCAAATTTGTGATCTCCGAATAAAAACTTCGGATATACTATTTACCAAGGAAAAAAGACATTCAAGAAGAAAAAAAAGGATGCCCAACTCTATTAAAGAAGAAACATACGCAGAGTTTAACAATTATGGTAGAACATCATGAAGCATTAGGAGTACAAGACATCTATCTGTTCATTAAAGAGGTCAATGCTAACATGAAACTCACTTCCCGGGCAGCCAATACAGAACATCAGAAATCCATTACATACCACTCAATTACATATCCATATTTTAAGTATAAAAAACTCAAGACATGATATTTTATCCCTTGGCACTTGTTTCTGAATAATTGCCACAGAAAAAGGAAACAATGAGGGATAAAGCGAGAGGAAGGACGTTCAGGGTTCACTACAAATTTCAAGTCCTCAAAATACAAATCATGCCACAAACATACCAAGTTATGTCAGGATGAGAACAAAAACCAAACAGTGGAACATTCTCTTAACTAGAGTGTACAAATGGACCAATTTCTGTAGTGTTGACACCTATCTTTCCATGGGATACCAAAACAAAGTTTTTTCCTCGAGTTTCATACACTACAGCATGACATGAGGACAATTCTTAAGAGTTCCCCCCATACCAAAGTTATGTCAGGATGAGAACAAAAACCAAACAGTGGAGCATTTTCTTAACTAGAGTGTAGAGACGGACCAATTTCTGCAGTGTTGACGCCTATCTTTCCATGGGATACCAAAACAAAGTTTTTTCCTCGAGTTTCATAAACCCCTGGTAGATTACCAAAAGAATGGCACACAAGTGCCACATGAGGGTTTCTTACAAGTGTAAGCGGCCACCCGGCACCTGGTAATGGAAAATGACAGACCAATGTGGTATTGGGTAAAGTAGGAGGTTCAAAGTGTATTTATCCCTTTTCAGAATATAAGCCTCACATTAAAATATTTTAACATTCAACAAAGACACATAAAAAAAAAAAAAAACTAAAATGCTGTAGTATTCAACTATTCATACATATTTGTGCTCATAAATATATATTTCATGCCGTGTGTGTTTTCACCTGGAAAGCTTTTCATGTAATTAATCATATGTTTGAGAATGTATTTCTTTTTACGTGGGAGGATCATTATTTAACAACTTAAGATAAGATTTACCAGCAGAAAAGACCATCTAGTGGAAAACTATTTACCAAATAGATGAATAACAAACACCAAAAGAATTTGACCTTACAAATTTATAGTTTAACCTTAAGCAAAATTACGGCCAAAAGGCAAATCTCAATGGAAGAGGTCAATGGTAAAGCTGAAACTTGCTCCTAAAGTTGACATGGGACATCATAAATCCTTCCATGTCACTTGCACTAGCATCCATAATCTGACTACTACAAATCAATCCCTTATTAAAGTTTGGGACAAAGCCTTACTATCCTCCCTTGGCACAAGACTCTGAATCATTTTCAAAAAATTCCTGTCCTCACCATCAACTGTAAGTAAATCCGCCACTATGGTCAAGGTAGATGCATCTGGTTTGAAATTCCTGTTGATTATTTCTTGCAGAAGGATCTTAACCTTATGTATGTCTCCCCTCTTCAGGAATGCCCGAACAACAATATTGTAAGTAACCTCATTTGGTGGGCACCCATCTCCCTCCATTTGCAAGAGTAACTCCTCAGCTTCATCTAGCAGGGCCTCCTTACAAAGTCCACTAATCATTGTGTTGTACAACTGAACATTGGGCTTCAAACCATTAGCTAAAATGCAATTAAAAAGTTTCCGAGCATCTTCAATCTTTCCCGCTTTGCACATGCCATTGATGAGGATAGAATAAATAAAATTATTCGGAACTATTCCTTGATCTTGCATTGAACGAAAAACCTTGACTGCCTTGCCAATTTTTTGGTTTTTAAAGAATCCATCTAACAAGATTGAGTAAGTTACGATGTCAGGATTTTGGCCACTACACATCATCTCATGAAATATATGAATTGCTGCATTACACCTCCCTACATGTAACAGCCCCTTTAACAAAGTGGTGTAAGTATCGGTGGTAGGTTTTAACCCTCTACAAGGCATTTCTCTAAAGAGATCCATGGCTTCGTCTATATTCATCTTTTTGCAAAAACCATTGATTAAAATATTATAGCTACGGATACAAGGCTCAAGGCCCTTATCAACTAGGGAGTTGAACACTTTTTTTGCTTTCTTCATGTGGCCTTGCAAACAATATCCGTCCATTAGTGCACTATAAGTGATAACATTGGGCTTCTCACCTCTTTGGATCATGACCTCGAGTATACCCTCCGCTTCTTCGGCCCTTCCCTCCTTGCAGAGTGCATCCACCAACATATTAAAGGTTACAACATCAGGGAAAATGTTTTGTTCCGCCATGTCACTCAATATTCTTGTGGCATCCTTCCCTCGACCTGATTTGCATAACCCATCAACCAAAGAGGAGTAGGTGACCACATCAGGCATAATATCCCACTCTATCATCTCTGATAAGAGGCTCAAAGCATCATCTAGGTTCCCGTCCTTACAAAGGTTGTCGATGATTGTGCTATACATCACAACATTAGGCCTATAGTTCCATTGTTGCATACTCCTCAGCAACTGTATAGCCACTGTAGTGTCTCCTACTTTACAAAGTCCCTTCATGATTGTCCCATAGGTGATTTCATTAGGTTCAATGTCTCCATATTTTATCAACCTTCTGAACAAATTCACAGCCACATAAGTCTTACCTTCTAAAACATACCCATTTATCAGAGTGGTGAAGGTAGCAACATTTGGAGTATAACCACACTTATAGAAGATACCCAAGATAGCAAATCCAAAATCCACTCGATTCAAGCGGCAACAACAATTGATCAAAATAGTCAGCGTATATTCATCAATCGGAATGCCCAACTCGCGGATTTCTTTATATAGAGAAATGACGGATGAATATTCCTTCATCTTGACAACAGCAGTTAACAGCTGATTAAAATGGACGACAGAAGGCGGAGGATGAACTCGGGCCATTTGACGGAACAAACTAAGAGCATGGTCGAGCTTATGAAAACCCTTTTTAGATTTCTCCAGCAACAACTTCTGTAGTTGCTGCCGGTTCGTGATTGCAATGTCATCAGTGGGATTAGGGTTCGTTGAAAATTGGGTATTATGAAACAAGAGTGCATGATGATGGACAAATGGGTTACCTTTCGGATAGTTATTACGTGCTGTCGTTGTCGGGCTGAAAATCAAAGCAACGGCAGCGATTCTTCTTGTTCGCATCTTGTCTTGATCATAAAAACAGTTCCTTTTGGAGGAAGTGAGTGAGTGAGTGAGTGAGAATTGGTGAAAAACAGAGGGGAATATTGAGAGGAAAACTACTGCTGGGCTGGAAATTGACGAACTGGTAGAGGAAGCGCCAAGTGAATTGTGAGTGGGGACTGGAGAAAAAAGAACAAAGTCGGCGGACTGGAGTTTTTGTCTTTCTCCTTGTGTTTTACAACTGGATATACTCCTACTAGGTAATACCAGTAAGATTGTGTTAATTTGATATCCCATCGAGGAATGACTTTGATGTCCCCGGTCATTTTAGAGATACCGTAATTTTTAACATAACAAAATTATTATGAGTATAACCAAAACTCATTACAAATATAACAGAACCAAAGCAAGACATAACCAAAACCATAGCAAAACATAACTTATTTGTTATGCTTGTTGGATTTAGTTGCGCATTGGTTGGTTTTTTAGATATTCCTTGAATATGCCTTATTTGGGTTCTGTTATGCTTGTAATTGATTTTAGTTATGCTCCTAATGGTAAAGTTACGCCAAAAATTACAGTGTCCCTAAAATGACCGGGGACACCATAGCATCATCCTCCCATTGAGGAATGTCACGATTCTTTATGAGCAAGTCCAAAAAAAATAAAAATAAAAACAAAAATAAAAATAAATAAACACTTTAACAAAAGTTACATGGAAGATGTTACGGTATCCCCTCTTGCCTGGGGATATCCGACAAAAATGGCATAACTCAAACACAATTGGCATAACAAGTTACACAAATGGGCATAACACTACGGTGTCCCCAGATAAGATTGGGAAATGCTACAGTGTTCATCCGCCATTTGGGCACACTATAATTTTTGACATAACCGATCATTATAAGCATAACCAAGACCAGTGAAATGTGTAACCAAGGCATAACTCCCAAAATCCCAAAAAATTCTGGGGGTTATGTCTTTATAAGGTCTTAATTGTACATATTACTGATCTTGGTTATGCTTGTAATGATCGGTTATGTCAAAAATTATGGTGTCTCTAAAATGACCGGAAACACTATAGCATCATCCGATAAGATTATTATTCATTTGTTATGGTGCCCCCAAATGGCATAACAACTCACACAAATAATCATAATCATTCTCGTACAAAAACACAACGGAGGCTTAAGAGGAGGATACCGTAAGAGAGGACACGATGGATACCCAAGTCATTCCCTCACTTTCCAGAAGAGACCAAACCTCCTATTTGTGAGTCTTGCGAGAAATTGGTTCTTTAACTCTTGGGATAGAATTTTAGCACTCCTTTTTTCGGTGACACTCTTTTTTTTAACTTAGTTTTTCACGTGAAATTATAAATTTTCCCTCCAAATAGAAAAAGTGATTAAAAAGAGGTAAGGGTAGTTTGATAATTTTACATAAATAAAAAACAAAAAGAAAATATAAAGGTATGAACAAAAGTTTTGTTTACTATAATGATAAAAATATTTTAAAAAATTAGTATAATGATAATTAGATTAGTAATAAAAGTATAATTTTATATATAAATACATTTCAGGGCCAGAAAATATTGGGGTGGATTTGGAGCAAGATACTTTCACCCCGAACCCGGTCTAGTTTTAGATTTGTTACCCCGACCCTATACTCGAAAATGAAGTGAAAACCTGCCTCATTCGAGCAGGGTGGGGCCGATTGCCAAGTCTAGTATCAACTTCTTCTTCCTAAAATTTGAACGACAAACAGTTACACACCCGTTGGGGCCAAGTGCCGGAGATGACAAGCTACAATTTCAATTTCGGTTTGCTTTTTGGGAAAAAAATTCAACTCAAATCATTACTTTCATTTTTTTCTCTACTTTTTTTATCCGCTTTTTTTTTTTTCATGACCCCTATCTCCAATTATTTTTTTCATTTCTCTCTACTCAATATCAATATCCCCATTTATTATCCCAATTTCTCTCTCCACTCATTACCCCAAAATCAAACTCAAAAATTCTAAAAAATCCATCCCAACACAGCATTAATGCTAGTATTATTGTACTGGATGGGTGTCATTCTGGCACCATCTCAAATCTAGATTATTTACAATCCATTTCATTATTCAATGATGATCATCAATTGAGTTGAATAACAAGTAACGCGGAGGGACATGAGCAGCCATAGCTAGTTGGCCATATACATTATACGTAAAAAATTAAGAGAAAAAAACAACAATTTTGAACAATTAATAGGACATTTTCTTTCCGAAAGTGTTTGAACTAACAGTAAATAAAGCAGGGATCTTATGAGGATAAGAATGTTGCCACAGATAAGGAGATGAAGATGCTTGCAGCATAAAAAAAAAATACTCGTAAGAGGCTTAATGACTTCCACGTAATTTGGAGTGGATTTGATAGTCGCTTGGAGGCCTCTAGACAACAAAGACAGAATTTAAGACGTTCTTTTTGTCTTCTTCAGGCCTTTTTCACTTCAAGGATGGCCTCAACCCTTGGGATCCTCCGGACCATGTACCTCTTTGTTTGTTGGTTAGCCTCAACATAATTGACATACTGCGATTCCAAGGAGACAAGTGTGAGCTGAACATGGCAAAGTATTTCTTGATGAATGCTAAAGTTTTGCAGACGATGAATACAAGCTGTGATAAGACATAATTGATATACAGCGATTCCGAGGAGACAAGTGTGAGCTGAACATGGTGAAGTATTTCTTGATGAGTGCTAAAGTTTTGCAGACGCGGTGAACATAAGCTGTCATAAGAGGCAAATGTAAGAAGAAGCGGCAAAGGTTAATGGGGAGTTTCTGGAAGTACCAAGGGCCTCAACTGCAGCTTCTGTAGTAAGGTGCTTAATGTTACTTCTTCCCCCTTGGACTAATTTGAAGAAAACAATACGCTGAAATGGCCATAACTTGACTGCTCTTGAATATTTTTTCTTTTTTGCAAATCCAAAAAAGCACCGATGCTGGAGAGAGAATGTATGGAAGCTGATTGAACTGAAGTGGCTCAACTTGATATCTTGGTCAGTATTTTCCTCCCTCTCTTCATAGCTCCAAGATCCACTACCAGCACTAGATGCATGTCCTTCGATTTTGCCACAGGTAGATGTCGACCTTGTGACGTTTTCCCTTGCAAGATTGAAGTTGATGCCCCTAGTCTGTCATACATTAAAGCCATGAAGGTCTTGAGTTCTCAGCTGGTTGAAGCTCGTATTGATTTTGAGTTGTGCCCGAAACAATGCGAGGATGTTTACGAAAAATCCTTACTTGAACTTCTTGAAGGGATTTCTAATGTCGAAACTCTACATATACCTGGTGATTGCATACAGGTTAGCTTTATTATCTTCAGTTGTTCACGATTAAGGTTGTTTTCACCTTTGTATAACCAAGCAATTTCAGTGTGCATGCTTGTTTGATCGTTTTTCCACTCTTCTGGAGTTCTTTCGAGTCTGATTTTGTTTGTTCTCATGTAGACACTTGAAAGATATTCTTACAGACTGAAACTGACAGTGTTTCGGAAACACTGTTTCCTTATTTGACTTCTTTGAAGCTCGGTATTGAAAGAGATGTCGACTGGCGAGCGCTGCAAGAAGAGACATCGAAGGTTAACGGGAAGTTGCTGGAAATACTAAGGGGCTCAACAAGTTGTAAAGTTTTGGATTCTTCCAGTTAAGTTGCCCTTGGAACATCGTCATAAGTTGAACTTTCGATTATATGAGTATATTTGTGTCATACATATTCTAACCTTGAATTAGTACGATCTAATGTTCTATACAAGCGCAGCTTCTCCAGTAATGTGCTAAATGTTACTACTTCTTCCCTTGGATTAATTGAGGAAATAATATGCTACTCTTGACTGCTCTTGAATGTTTATTCTTGTTGCTGAATAGTCTTACGCGCATCTCGACTAATTATGGGGTACAATCCCATCTCCAACTTATGGAGAGCCCAATTAAAGTTGGAGAAAAACTCCGTAAGGACCGGGCCCAAAGGAGTTGATAATACCTGAGAGATTTCGAACATGAGATCTAAGGATGGAGCGAACCACTATGTTGCAAACCTTGACCACCCCAAAGGAGTTAATAACACCTATGAGGTTTCGAACTAGAGATCTTAGGTTGGAGCAAACCCTATCTCCCGGATCTTGACTACTAGGCTAACCACCTTCTTGTTGGAACTTTTGCATTTGCCAAGTATCCAAAAAAACATATACCCCAGGCTAGAAAGGAGAGAATGAGACGGAGAACGGACAATCCAGACTTCTGTAATCATAAAATGAACTATGAAAATATATATACACGTATTTTATGTATGTGTTTGTCCCACGGTAAGAATACTGCGTTTGCCGATATATTGGTGCGTTCTGGCTTCGAAATAAACCTCTCTCTCTCTCTCTCTCTCTCTCTCTCTCTCACTCAGAAAGGAATGATCTCTTTTATTTCCACAGCTTTGTAGCGTTGGTCTCAGGCCGCTTCCATGATCCTCGGGAGATGATATATAGCTGGCGCTGAGGGCTCCCTGCCAAGATACAAAGCATAAAGAACAAGAATCAGCAATGAGCATCAACCACTCTATGAATGAATCAGAATGGATAAACTACGCAAGACCAATGCCTGAATTTCATTGAACCAAGAAACAAGGGTTGTAGAGAAATGGAAAACTCAATGCTTTGACACAAAGAACAATTGGAGATTACAAAAGTAACTAGCAGCGAGGAAAAAAATCAGTTCTTGTAGCCCAGTGTTGTAGGAGAGTGTGATGTTCCAATTGCTTCATACCACAAAATGTTAATTGTCAATCGACAAAACAAGAACTTAGGGTAGATATCTAGCGAAATCTATATTAGAACAAAATAAACTAACTTAGCATATAAGGACTTCCATGTAAAAGTGCACGGTATGAAATCAATCTTTTTTACATTCGTCTCTGTAAATGGTTTCAAACCTAATCCGACTACCTCAACATGTTGCCTAAATAGTAGAAAAATCACCGATATAGTCATTCCATATATGTGCTGCAATAGTATCTCGCAACTGCAAGGTATATTCTAGTTCTTCTTCTTCAAGTGGAATGTCCAAAACTTGGGTGTCGGCATTTAACACTGGCTGCTGCTCAATTTCTAAAGGTGGCATTGGATCTTCCAATTGCAGAGCAGCTTCCGGTTCATACATTCTGAAGATCCAATCGTCCCGTTTCTCGCCACGGATGTAATTGTGGATGGCACACGCTGCTACGACTAACTTCACCTGTGTTGGAAAAGGGTAAGGAGGCGCGGTCATCAAAATTGGGAAACGTGCCTTCAAGGCCCCAAACGTGCGATCAGCAACACTATGTAGCAATGAGTGCCGATGGTTAAACAGATCTTTGGCATCCTGTGGATGTACACCACCACTAAGGCCGTATGGAACTCCATGATATGGAGCAATGAAGCCTGGGATGTTAGCATACTTTGTGTCCACCAAGTAGAATTTACCTGCATCAGAAAGTTTTTTAATCCACATAAGATAATAGGGGTTTATAACAACAATTGATATGAGATCCCAATTTGTTGCAAGTACTCGTTTTTTCAGGCATAAATCAAGATTATTAATACCTAGTTCATGACATAATCATCAATACCCCACGGGGTAAAGGAAGAGAGAGTGTACCAAAGCCAAAATAGGGGAAAAGCAAAAGAACCTCCCAAAGCAATAGGAGAGAAGCACAAAAGAGAAAAGGAAAAACAAAACGATGGAACCATTTTTTATTTTTATTTTATCTTAAAAGGACGGAAGCATTTTTGTTATTTTTTTTATCCTAAAAGGACAGAACCATTTATATCAATAAAAATTTAGATGGAAGTTGACACACAACATCCTCCTTAACAATACAATTTATATATTCCACAACACATACCTCAAAAGCAACTAAGATACATTGGCATGATCCCAAGTAGTCCACTGGACCACTATCCAATCTTTACATGTGAATATCGTAATTTCTTTGAACCTTATAGAATTACCTTCAGGGACCTGAAGTTTGTTACGCCTTATGAGAGCTGAATTAAGAACTTGTAAATCTGCTGCAGCACCTTCCCATCCAGCTAGGATGTAATGGAACTTCATATCAAATGAGCAGGCTGCCAGTACAATTTGAGAAAGGGAACCGTTTTTGTTACGGAAAGGTCCTTGCTCATCTACACCCACCATCACCGGGATGTGTATACAGTCAACTGCTCCCACACAATCCTAATACAAAATCATTGATACCGATTTGACTTTCATTTCTAATTTGAACCACTGAGTTAGTTCATGGATTACAAGTTGATTACCTTGAAGTAAGGATAAAATCTGGGATCTTCTTGGACTTCTGGTGGAATATCCGTCTCCGCACCCTGAAAGAAATCTAATGAGATAGCCATAATTGCATTAAGGACATTGTTGAAATGGCGACTGATGGTTTCCCCTGAGTATCTGAATAGCTCTTGAACTGCTCTAGTTCGTAGATTATGGCCAATTATGAACATGAATATGGCTAATTGTTCCTCAATCTTGATTCGATTCGTGTGACGTAACAAGCCTCGTGCTTGTAAAATGTCGCATAACTTGTAAAATACATGCTTATCCATGCGGAAATTCTCCAAACAATGTTCGTTCTGACCATTGAGAACTTCGTCCACAAATTTTGTGCCATTAGATGCCAGAGTACGACCCATTTCTTTGGGTAGATAATTCTCAAAGATATTATCTTTTTCGTCATCAGAGCTCTCCATGCAAAGCAATGACCTGTAATCACATAAATCAAAAGGATGAATTTACGCACATCAACATTATTGTTTTCCAATTGTTCACTAAACTAACAACAAAGTAGTGTATCATTAGACACAAAATAAAAAGAGATGCAAACACTGAGTGCTTGAATAGAAGGCTGCAATCCAAATAAACTACAAAAGATCGATCTGAAGCTACATGACACAAATGTCAAGGTAATACACTTTGAAACCGGCCTAAGCAACAAGACCTTGAGCACAAATACTCTAGAAGTAATGTGCTCAACTTTTGTGCTTATATATAATACAATCATTAACTTTTACCTAGATCTTTGAGCCGTTTAAAACAATCCCACCTGCTTGACAAAATGTCCCCATTAAATAAAAACCATTTGATGTGATCAATTTCGTATAAACTACCCACCGAAGAGTGTAAGAACAAACTAGTTGACTGAATAAACCCCTCAAAACTAATCAGATGAACCAGCAGGTTTAAGTTAGTTTTCCAAAAGGATTTTGCACAACCTTTTGTAAGATTCCAGTGTTTAATGAAATGAAATTACCAAAGCCAGCTGGTGCAATCCATTTACATTACGTACTGCATAACATGACCATCTGTCCTGTTAATTAGTACTCATTTTTACCTGTTCCTCAGACTTGTACTGCGTAGATGTACTATAATACACTTGGAGCCTTCATCTAAGCAAAGCACAATTATAGCATAGAAAATCAATTGGCAAGAGCATTTCCCGGTCCACCACACCCCTCATCATGGAATCGCACCCGTCCCCTCTTTTTCCACACACGCAATACAAAGAACAGAGACATGAAAAGAGAGATTTGTGGGGGAAAACAAGTTGTTTATTGCAACCGCTGAAAAGTTGTCAGCATGATTTAGGCGTAAACAAACCCCACAAAAAAGGATTGTCAAAGACATCGATAATCAAAAGAAAGATATTCTGATCGAGGGATCTCCTATGCTTTGTACACCTACATATCACATTTTCTGTAGAAGCCAAGCAATGATTTTTATGATTATATGCATCCTTTACAAATCAAGTCTCCTTTCGCCCTCCTCCTCCGAACCGAATTAAATGGACTGAACTGAATGAACCAAATCACAAAACACATGGTTCGGTTGAGATCTTAAGGTCATCTTCTGTTCATATATATACAAAGCCAGATGATTTTGTTCTGTGAATTTTTTTCCCTCCACATCAACTCACCTGAACCGTCAACCATGTCAAGTCCAAATCCAAAAAGAAACAAAGCCAACGAAAACTGAAAAACTGGTCTTGTGATTAGGCTAAACATACTGAGATAATAATAATAAAAATAAATAAATAAATAAAAAGAGAAGGAACATTGTGATTGATGCCTTTATGCCTAAACTCAACAAGGTTGATAAGCCAGCATAGTATGTAGAGTTTTTGAGCAAACTTCTAAACATCATCTATGAAGCATGGGAAAATGGTACAGGTACAAGATACGTCAACCAAAAAAAGTAGGGTATGGGTACAGCGGGGGTAAGGCAATTTTTTTTTACACTTTAAAAGGAACAGAGAGAGAGAGAGAGAGAGAGAGAGAGAGAGAGGAGCTGAAACAGAAGCTGAAAATGGCAAAAACAGATTGCACTTACAGCTGCGCCAGCCAGAATCTGTACCGCCAGAGTTGCTGTAGGAAAGATTGGTATGTGTCACAATTGCTAGAGGAGAGAATTTCAAACTGCCAAAGTATTCAGACTCGTTATCCTTCTTGAGCTTAGCATACATAGGAAAGGTGGTCATACCTTTTCTTAACTACTTTGACGACCTGCTTGGTACCTTACAAATATTTTTAACCATTCAGAAGAGAAACCCACTGTTTTACTTACAAGAAGTTGCCTAAGACAATCTTCCCACTAGCTATGTTAGAGAATCTATGAATCCCCAAGAATTAAATCTTCCCAACAAACACTGGAGTGCCGTAAAAGAAACCTATTCACATCTATATATATCAGCACACTCCAATAAAAAATGATCCTCTTAAGAAACGCAAAGAAGAAAACCATAGACAACAAAATTTTCTTGTTTTGAAACAAGTATTTTACCATAGACAACCATAGTTTTGAACAATAACTTATATTAGACATCCACCCTCGGGATTCAATACCACATCCAGTCCATGGGGCCCCAAGCAAAAAGATTTTATCAATCAATTGTTATGAATACAAAGATTAAAAGGCAAGAGAGCACGACAAAAAATGCCACTCGGGCCCCAAGAAGCTACTAGGAAGACGAGATCAACCAAGAAACCGAGAGAGAATGAAATAGAACCCAAAACAAATTGATAATAGACCAGAAAACGTAGAGATAACTTCAAACAATTGCAATTAATCCAAACAAATCACATAGAAAAAGCTAACAAAATTAGAAGAATTCTAACAATAATTTCCCCAAAACAAGCAATACCCAGTTCAGTTCTCTTTTGATTTTCCAATTGTAGCTTTGCAGCAGTCCAAGGATTTCCCAGAGATGGACTCCAACGATTGCAGCATATAAAAGTTTCACAACATTAGAATTAGTCTATCAAAGATTCCCACAAAACAAGCAATGCCTAATAACCAAGTTCAGTTCTCATTTGATTTTCTTATTACGGCTTATCAGTGGGTAGTATTTCCAAAGAAGGAGAAGAAAAGTAAAAGGTCTCACATTCTTAAAGAAACTCCTCTTTCCTGCTCTTCTGAATTGCCATTTTCCAGCAGCTGATTCTGAGATATTTTTTCTGTTCTTTTGTGAACCAAAAGCAGTACTGAGATTATTATTATTTATTTTAGGGAAGAGGAGGTTTGGTGGCTGCATATAACTCCAATGGTGAATCAAATGAATCAGATCATTGGAGGGATATCAAGATTTGACTAGAAAACTACATAGGGCCCCAAGCAACGCGGCATAACAGATTCAATACCTCATACAAACCCATCCCTCAACCAAAAACCAATTAAGTAAATCGATTCCCAACGAATAACAGATTTTCAAAATCGAAATCACATCAAAACGCAGTTAAGTAAATCGGCGTCCAACGAACCCAACAATGTCGGGCAAACACTAGATGAAGGTAAAAACGGATTTACCTAAAAAAGTTGTTCGATTGTTGCCGCAGATAAGTCTTTCGACTGCCGATTGTTAAGGTATCCAACTCCTTCGAGTACCGATCGTACGAACCCAAGATATTTCGTACGGACGTTCTGTTAAAGGACCAACAGCTTGGAAGATGAGGACGACACAGAGGGAGAACTGGGGAGAAATAAAACCTGGAGAGAGAGAGAGAGAGAGAGCGCGCGCGCGCGCGCTTGGGTTTTGGTATATGGAGTGATGGAGAACGGGAGGACGATGGAGGAGGGTCCCAGAAAAAGAGATGCGTTTTCAAGAAAATGCTAGCTAGGTATTTCAAAACGACGTCGTCCTGGTTCGTTCAGACTTCGCAGCTTGCACATGAGAAGTCAATTGAAATCCCGTAATTGAAAAATTGCAAACTCAATCTTGTTTATTTACGTAATCGAAACTGTTCAAGCTGCAGATCTTGTCAGTAAGATATACCATGATAAAGACTATGTTAATCTAACATTGATTAGTTGATAATCGGAGATGATTTGGGCGAATTTAATTTTGATAAAATAGAATTGACCTCACCTGATTAAACTCAACATCAATATGGTGTCTCTCCAACGTGTAATTCGTACATTGTGAATTCATTCTGATTTATTTTCAAGATCGAAACTGTACAAGTTGTAGAGCGTGTCAAGAAGACAAACCATGTCGAACATCATATTAATCGAATGCTGATTAGTTCATAATCGGAGATGATTTGTGTGAAATTACGTTTACGAAAATAGATTTGGACACAGAGGATCAAACCCAATATCGTTATCCACGCGCCGCCGTCTCGCATTCTGGGAACACGACTTAACTTTTTTTTTAAAAAAAATTGGCCACTGCCATAAACTGATTGATTGACCGTAGGGGAGAAAGAATCCTCTTCTGAGAGAGAGAGAGAGAGACAGAGAGAGAGATAGAAGAGGCGACAAAGGGATGGAGAAGAAGGGAAGCTCCGGTCTCAACATCGCCCTCATTCATCCTGATCTCGGAATCGGTAACTACTTTTTAATACTTACCTCTCTTGTGTCAGTGCGTGTGCACTTGTCTGTCATGTTGGAAATCAGCCCATCTGTGAAAAAGGAAACAAGTCGGCAGCCTTGTTTTACCCAAGAAGCCACGCCCAAATCTGGAAAATCTCAGGCGCATGATTACCATTAATGGTTGTGTTTTGTTTTTTCCTCTTTCATTTCGTGTGTGTGTGTGTATGTGAATGATGGGAGACGAAAGTCAGTGTAGACTGTGTAGTATAGAGATGGAGATTTAGAGAGATGGGGCAGACCCTTTGGTACTGTGGGGATACACTGTGAGGGTTAAGAAATAATATTAATGAGCGGGTAACCCATGAGATTTGGGGCTCATGGACACCGGGTGAGCGGGGAAGTGTGTATAACTTCAGGGCTCCGGTGTTGGTGTTGTAAAGCTCTGTATTGTTCATATAGTGGAGTATCTATCTCCCGTGTAGGCCGGTTTTGGGTCGAATCACGTAAATATCTTGTGTCACTGTTGTTTTTCTTTGTGATAATACTTATTAAGTATTGGATCTCAATATGAGTGTGTTGTGGGTATCACCAAACTTCCGCGAAATCCTAACATATCATTCTATTTTTTGTTTCGGTCATATTGTATCAAGACTCAAGAGGATGAATCCATAATACTTGGTTTTTTTCTTCTTTGAAGGAATGATTAAAATTCAAGTGTTCTGAGAATTAGTTATTTCATTCACTTTTGAAGAGATTCATTGTCGAAATGGTGTTAAGATGACAAATTATCTGTTTGAAAGTCTAATTTTAGTTTAGAGATCAACCCTTTTGGATGTTGCATCTGTGAAAAATTTGTTTGCTTGGATTTGAATCAGGGTTTGATGGGGAACATCTCCAGAGGTTTGGAGTGTAATTACGTACATCTTGGTGGTTTTTTTGATGAGATTTTTTTTTCCATTCACTTTCTTGAGGTTTCTTGATTGTACTTTTCTGTCATTCTATTGTTGTTTCTGTTTGAATGTATCAAGACTCAAGAGGATGAATCTATAATTCTTACGACATTCCGAGAAGATGGTTTTTTAAGAGGAATACGTGAAATTCAAGTGCTCTGGAATTAATCATTACATTCGCTTTTGAAGAGTTTCATTGACAAAATGGTCTTAAGAAGACAAATTTTTTGTTTAAAAAAGTCTGTTTTTAGTTTAGCAATCAACCCACCTTTTGGAAGCTGCATTTGTGGAGAAATTGTTGAGTTGGATTTGAATAAGTGTTGATGGGGAAGATCTTTGGAGGTTTGGAGTGTAATTTTATACATCAGTTTATCTTTGGATGAGACATTTTTTGGGTGATTATTGGTTATTCAATTTCATGAGGTTTATTGATATTGGGTAGCACTGGGTTTTTAAACCATATTAGTTAATGTGCAGCTATGAGCTTAGGACTTTGGGTGTAATTGACATTTTACTTTTCAATCTTTTGACTTGTATGATTTTGGCTCCAGAAATTGGTGATGGAGGTGAAAGGTGATGGCTTCCGTCTAGGTGCAATGGAGTTATTTGGGCTGATGATAAGAGTGTACCCTCATAATTAAGAACAAATTTTTCCGCAAAACAAATTACAAATAGAGATGGGGACTTATTGAGTCTTACGACTCTTTCCTTTCAATCAGGAAAAAAAAGAAAAGAAAAGAAAATTGATTCATGCAGAAAATATTAGTACCGTGCAAGCGATGCAAGATAAAAAGAAAAAGGCTACTGCACTCTAAGATACGTAGGACTATATGCAAATTTGCTAAAACCCCTAACTAAATCATGGCTGGTGTTATGTATAGGGGGAGCTGAAAGATTAATTGTTGATGCTGCCGCGGAACTTGCATCCCATGGTCACAAGGTTCATATTTTTACAGCTCACCACGACAGAACTCGATGTTTTGAGGAGACTCTTGCCGGTGAGGAATTAGTATTGTTTTTATTTAATATGTTGTTCAAAGGGGCTGCTCTATCAATTAGTATTTTTTGGTTGAACTTGCGTGCATTTTTCAGATTAAAAAACTTGTTGTATCTTTTTGAGATGTTTTTCTTGACTTGGTCTGGTTACATGTATAATGTTTATCACACTTACATGTTTGGAAGTGCCTTAGATTTTACGTGCACTAGAACAATAGTAATTCCAGGTAATATAGGCTGTAACACAATGCTGTTTCACTGCAGAAATGGTTAGTTAAAGTATTTTCACATGAAGACATGGCAAAATAAAAGTGAGTTTTGGTACAGTATTGATGATTGGTAATTTTCCAAGATGATGGGCTGGTTGAATACTAATTTCTTCTATGTTTGCCGTCCTTATGAAACAGAAGGAGAAGTGGCGACTTAGTAATTAAACCGGCTCTTCACTCTTCTCAATTCTGTTTCATTAGTAACCCATGTGTAAAATCACCTCCATTTGTGTAAGCCTTGAAAAAGAACTTTGTACCTTCTATGAATATCTGCATGTGATAGCTAATGGATGTTTTTTTCCCCCTTTTAAACAATTTTGTTTTGGTACTCTGCATCTATTCTTCCTTGTAATATATCAATGATACTTGACTTTAATGTAAACACAATGTGCAGGAACCTTTCGAGTAACTGTATATGGTGCTTTCCTACCCCGTCATATTTTCTACCATCTACATGCTGTATGTGCCTATCTCAGGTGCATTTTTGTCGCTGTCTGTGTGTTGTTCATGTGGCCATCATTCGATGTTGTGCTTGTTGATCAAGTCTCTGTCGTCATTCCTTTGATGAAACTAAAGAAATCAACTAAGGTGATTCTTTTCTTTATTTAAGAAAAACATTCACCATTAGCGGTTTATGGATAGCTCACGTTGTCTGCTTCCTATCCAGGTTGTATTCTATTGCCACTTTCCGGATTTGTTGCTGGCTCAACACACAACCATTCTTCGGCAGATATATCGGAAACCCATAGACTTTATAGAAGAAGTAACGACTGGTACCTCTCTGGATCTTGGCTTTGTGATTGTCCTGTAAATTGTCTTCCATATCTTTTCTTTTCCAACACCACAGGAAATTCTACTCTAAAAATGAGCCAAATACAAGAAAGGAGGACACATGTCCCACTTAAATAAAGTGCAAAGGAGAAGGTTAATCAAAGACAAAACTACAAATCACACATTGCTCTCAAATTTCTGAGGGAAAAAGAAAGAAACAGAGGACTCCCTGAACGGAAGAGAACATGAGGCCCAAAGATGACGAATGGCACACTTTACGCTAATTATGAGCGATGTTGTTGAGCTTTTGTCCTCTAGCAGCTGCTTCCAAACCAAATAGCCCAACCAAGCGAAAATAAGATACAGTACTATAATCATTTCTCTTTTTTGTTGCCCAAAAAAATGATAGTATCAATCAAAAGCAATTTTGCGAAAGAAGGCGATGCCACCCAACAGATATCCTATTATCTGAATAGGTGATGGCATGATGCCGAATGACAATGTAAGAACAAGTGATCCAATGATCCTCCATACCACTTCTATGCCTTTGTTGAATTAATGTAATGTGCTTTCCACAAGCTTAAAGAATTGACCTATGGATTTGCAGGTATGGCGGATTTGATTATGGTTAACAGCAGATTTACTGCATCTACTTTTGCGGGTACATTTAAGCATCTTCATGCAAGAGGAATCAAACCATCTGTGCTTTACCCTGCAGTGAATGTAGAGCAGTTTGATAAACCCCATGCTTTTATGTAACAAACATCCTTTTTCTTGGTATCTTTCTAGTTTTGGGCATGGTTTAGAATTTTTGTGTTTAAACATATGCTTAACAATTTTATCCCTTTCCCTTACTCGCACTAATGTTAAGAGTTTATGTGGTTAATCTGTTGCAGGTGTAATTTTCTCTCTGTCAACCGCTTTGAAAGGAAAAAGAATGTTGAATTAGCAATATGTGCTTTTTCCTTGCTGGAAACCCTTGGAGGTGATGTCCAAGGTCTTAATGTAGCTGATGCTACATTGACAGTCGTAGGCAAGTCTATCTACTTCCAGCTTGAATATAGACGTACAGTTGTTGATTCATCTTGATTTTAGATATATCCTTTCTAGTTCTTAATTGTATATCATTACCCCATCTGTCTCTTGTACAAAATGCGTCGTCCTTCATCAATTGTGTGCCATATTTCTTGCATTGGCATACAGTGTTAGCGTTGGAATCATCTATTACACAAGTACAAGGGACTCTAGGGTACAGATGGAAATTCATTTTTCATCTATTTTTGTTTTTTTCCTGAGATAAAAGATATTTCATGTTACAGAAGCATCAATCTGGGAAGTTTGGAACTTATGAAAAAACAAGGAAAGAATCAAAAGCGTCAACGGTGGTGTTTTTTACATGTGCAATTATGTGGTAAACTTGGAGTACTAGACAGCTTGACGGTACTATGGCCAACTAGACACGTAAAGTCCATATGCACACTTGACGGATTTAGAAGAGTCCATGCAACATAAATAGCAGTTTGATGAGCAATCAGGAGTATGTGCACTATTATCTAGGTTCAATTTGTATCTTGCATTGTCAGTGCGAATGTTGATTATTCTTCTTCCTTTGACATTATTGTTTGATGCAGCATAAAAGGGCTGCTTGTGCCTCCTTTTTAAACTTTTCTAATTTGGGAGTAATTACTGGATGCAAAGTATAATTTTGACTCTTTCTGCAAATTGTCTGTAGTTGGTGGATTTGGCAATCTGGAAAAGCATTTGCCCCCTCCTCCTATTTGCACTAGGAACCGATGCTAGATTGTGCTTAATCACACCAGATTTGGCATTCTGAGAAAGCATTTGCCCCCACCTATTTACACAAGGAACCATTGCTAGATTGTGCTTAATCACACCCTTCATAAATAATTCAGCTTATGTTTCAGAGCAATGGGAGAACACTTTTTGCTGCACATGCAAGATATGCTTTTACCCATTCAGATGTAGAATTTGGTACATGTTTTCAGTAATTTGACCACCTTATGTATTTTCTTCAGGTGGCTTTGATAAACGTCTAAGAGAGAATGTCGAATATTTGGAGGAATTGAAAAGCTTAGCAGACAGGAAAGGGGTGTCTCACAAGGTTAAGTTCATGACCTCTTGCTCATCAGCAGAAAGAAATATGCTGCTTTCGCAATGCCTCTGCGTTCTTTATACACCGAAGGTGTGTGAAAATCCAATGTCATCCTCAAATCCATTCTATACGACTGACAAGAATCTCCTTATCAAAATTGTAATCTTTAAACAAAGTCGCCTAATAATGCTTAACGATTGTAGGATGAACATTTCGGAATTGTTCCATTGGAGGCAATGGCAGCCTATAAACCTGTAATTGCGTGCAACAGTGGGGGTCCTGTGGAGACGATTGAGAATGGTGCGACGGGGTTCCTTTGTGATCCTAGCCCTCAAGAGTTTTCTTCAGCAATGGAAAAGTTCATACGGGACCCCCAAATGGCAGAGAGAATGGGTTCTGAAGCTCGACAACATGTCGTTGGGTCATTTTCTACCAAGATTTTTGGCCAGCGTCTGAACCAAATTCTTCTTGATATAGCCCGGGAAAAGGTGGATTGAGACATCGAAAACTACATGGAAAATATGTTTGTTGCAGATAGGGTGTCGTGGTTATGGCAAAAATGCAATTCTTACACAGTGTTTGTATGTTGTGTTCCCTTGGACTATTTTAGAATAGCAGTCTTTGGAAAATTACACAACCTACGTGAGATTTTACCTTTATACCCATAATATATGTTTTAAGTTATCTAGCAGTAGTGGAGCTTTGCTATTAGTTGTGAGGTTCTGAAACTCAATGGCAATACCACGAAGGGTACATTGTCAATATTGCGTTTTTCCATTGCGATGGAGATAGCGTTCAGAGATTGAATTAACTTGTCGGTTGTCCTTTTTAAGTAAAAAGCATGAAACTGGTTCATTGCCATACCATGTTTAGTTTATGTTTCAGCCATCTTTTTTGATATATTGGCTTTTTTTTTTTTTTTTTGTATCAATAAAAATATCGTACCACTTTGGGAAAAACAAAATCAAAAGAGGGCAACTTTATTCGCTGTTTCTTTCATTTCCAACTGATGATAGAACATTTAGCAATTGCATGTCATACAATTTATAATGCTACATTAAGAAGGCAATGGAACAATTCCAACTATATAAAGTTCAGCCTTATAATTCCAACAATATATTGAAGAGTCCCAGAAATTTTGGGGGAAAGAATCGATATAATGAGAAAGAGGATCATTGTAACAATGGTGATGCCAGTAAGTTGCAAATAAATAAATGAGTAAAATGCCAGACATTTCTTCTACAGGTACAACAGAAAAATATACCTAGTTCATCGTGTCTAATTTATATATTGGCTACATAAAATACAACATGGGCAGTAATTTTCATGTTCTCAATATATAAATAAATCGTTTTGACGGGAATCCGTTTTGGGCTCTACACCATGGCAGCATTCGTTTACCAGAGCTAATGTCAACCTTTTCTGTGCAGAACTGATTATCTGGTTTCAGCCATAAAGCCTGATAAATAGAAAGGATAACAAGACATTTAGAATGCGTCAACAGATAATAGGGTGCTTTTATGTTGGGATGTCTTTTGAGATTGGAAAATATGGGAAAAAAATCTTCCTGCAAAATGCTAATGTGTTTGCTAAAGCTGACTGCTGAGAAAACTTATTGCACTTTACAAACTTGAACTTCCCAAAAAGCCCTTCAATTCAAGTTGGACTTGTCACTTCAATTGAAGGGTCAAGAGAGGAGGGGAAGATTGGAAAACCATATAATTTTTTTTTTCCAAAAAGGTCACAAATGGGACGGAGAGAATGCTTTAATATGTGATGTCTTGCATTCCAGCACTCAAGTTAGGAGTAACATACCATGTGATAGTATGTAATTGCGGCAGTAAAATTATCCTGCAGAAGCACACAAATCATCAGCAAGACAAATTCATCACAAAAGGCAAGCGGAGACAAAGCCGGGACTTTAATATAGAGGTGGCGGGCCATAATAGTTTGGTCACTTTCTCACAGGAAACCTTAGCATTCCCTTAAAAGCTCGTTTAGCCAACCATACAAGTTACTTAGAGCTGAATTATCCCATGCATTAAGAGACAGCAAACCACGTTAGTCCAAGACCAAAAATTCTTGGAATAACCTTTTTTTTTTCATTTGGTAATTGAAACATCATATTTATTTCAGGCCATATGATTTTTATCACTTCACTCTGGTGCAGATCATCTTGGAAACAAACTAACCAAACAAATCACATGTATTACCCTCATAGAGCACTGCAATATAAAATGCAGATTCACAACATGCCAAAAACTAACATTTTGTTCTAGTTAACAACAAAACAAGTGATTCTCAGTTCCCATCTTAGTAGCAGGCTCCTTCTAAAATGGATGCGCTCCCAAGACGGGAGCTCGAATCAGCGCTCCCATGATGGGTGCTTGACGGGAGCTTGCTCCCCTCGAGATGAGAGTGTTGGGATTTGTCCCACATCGGTTAATTATCTCCTCCAAAACTAGTATATGAGCCTAGGCAGCCTCTCCACTCTTTGCCAATTGGTTTGGAGTTGGATGCTTTAACATGGTATCAAAGCTAGGCTTTCGGAGGCTTTTTCCCTTTGCTTGTGCCATAGTTGCACTTTGTTTCATTGTGATCCGTGTGTTCCGGATCCTTTGTTTACCTCTCCACGTGCGAGTTGGGGGTCGCATGTGCGGGAGAGTGTTGGAATTTGTCCCATATCGGTTAATTATCTCTTCCAAAACTAGTATATAAGCCTGGGCAACCTCTCCACTCTTTGCCAATTGGTTTGGAGTTAGATGCTTTAACAAGGAGCAACTAACATAGAAGCTTATTGGGCGGTTAAAGCAACTATTCTCTTACTCCTAAGGGAGTTATGCCATTGTGGGAATAAAAATATGAAAATCTTATCACTCAAGAAGTTTTGCAAATTGAAAATATCTAACTTCCTATAAGTACCCTTTAAGATCGTGAAAATTCTCATAAGTAATAATTTTTCCTTCAATGGCTAAGTATTTAAAGATACTTTATATACATAGTTATATGAAATCTATATACGCTTCTTAGGCGCTCCCAACCTTAGGAGCTTCTAGGTGCCTCCACTCCCCCGCACCCGCTCCTGCTTTCGCTCCCGCCCCTACTCCCGCTTCGTGCTATTAAGGTTCCCATAGAAAGAAAAGGGTACTTTCCTGTCGAAAAACACTAGTTTCCTTGATGCACGTGATCAAGTCAATTGCAGAAGATCACAAGGATATATTTATGTGGAACTTCCTCTTCAGTGTCATATTAACACCAGATGCGGAAAATAATTAAAATCTGCGCAAATAATATGTACCTGCAAATGGTAAGTGTAGGCAAGACCTGCATAGGTGCTCAAACTTCTGGTTGATAGGGCAAGCGCTTTCTCATAGTATGTAATCGTCTCATGGTACCTACTGAAATACAGTAGTACTATGTAAGCGAACTTGGAAGAAGACATCAAAAGCATGAATGTCATGAAGAGGCCATCTACTTTGTCAAAATAAAGAAGAAGGAAGAACTGGATGAGTATGATCAATTTGCTCTAGCTTAAGTTCAAACTCAAGCTATTCAATATCCCTAATCTCCAAATATGTCCAAAAAAATCACACGTTACAAAGAGAAGTGAAGGCATAGTTGTCAAGGGCAAAAGGCGCACTGAGGTGCAAGGCAAGGCGCACGCCTTTTTGAAGAGAGGCGCACCTATGCGAAAAAAAAATTATTTCTGAAAATAATTGTGTTGTGCGCTTCTAAACAAACACGCTTTTTTGACCAATTTGAAAGCAGCACGCTTTTTGTGCCTTGTCGGTTTTTTGCGCCTTTTGCTCGCCTTTTTCAAGTTGCCTCACCTGGTGGTCAGCAAGGCATTGGGGGTGCGCCTCGCCTTGGGCCTAGGCAAAGGCGTGCCTTTGACAACTATGTCAAGGAATGATCTGAACATGGTGTTCTCAGCATCCTCAACATTTTCAGACTCCCACGAACTCCAAATTTTCAAAACATTTTCGCAAGTACTTTTTTCTTTTTTTCTCAGCAAACTAGAAAGTTCTTTGCTGATGCAATTTTGTCTCTCGATCTCGCCAATGTAACCACCATCACACTAGAGTTTGCAGGCATTCTGATAACTCCCTCCACTCTCACTACCTTTTCTGTTGTGAAACCAAAACGACAATGTGCACAACCATCACACATTTGGATATAAATTGGTCTTCAAAAAGCATGGCTAGATAAATACTAAGTAGGAACGGAGTTGCCAAAACCTAACCAGAATGTAATCTATAGCCAGCTAAACTTTTGATTATAAGATGCTAATACAAAACAAGTCGGGTGAATTGTGTCATCTGAAAGAGCTCCCTCATGGACATCTGAAAGAGCTCCCTCATGGACATCTGAAAGAGCTCCCTCATGGACCAACATCACATAATAAAAGTCAAGGAGAAAATGCTGGCTGGCATTGCTACCAATCCAACACCAAATTAGATGGCATTCGATGCGACTGCTGCAAAGAAACCCTTGCTCTCGCAGAATTTGATTCTCTCATGCTGGAAGCAAAGTCAAACAACCATTTGAGAATATATATCTCAAGTCCGGCAAGTTCCCTTTTCCAGTGTCTAGTAGACTCGTGGAGCAAACATGATGGGTCTGAATGCACTCGAGCCCATCCTGTCGAAGTTGATGGCGGTGATCCAAATGATGATGCCGATAAAAAAGAGATCCAAATGATGATACATGCAACAAATTCGGTTGGTGTGTTCTACGCAGTAGCAATCTTAGGCTTATTCATTTGTAGGCAGTCCACCGCGAATAATCCAGAGCTTCCAGGTGGCAGACTAAAAAAATATGTACGAAATGTGTTGGACCATGTTAAGGAGACAGGTTTCTAGACAAAGTTTTTCTGGGCATCCAAATCAAATTTTGTCTAAAAAGCAGTTGGGTTTCACTTAAGTAATGTGTTTGCAGTGCTTGTCTGGTAAAGTAATGTCTCTGCTGCTGTGCAGATAGAGAAATTTCATTTCGATTAGCATGTATCAAAATCTTTAAGTGCAAGGGTTCTCTATCGGCCAACGCGATAATCATTCTTTCCTTTGCATTGCAGAAGTTCCCTTCTGGTGACTTCTTGCAAGTTTTGTGGCATGGTTGGTGGGAATACATGTCAGAGTGGCCATGCAACTGGCTCTGCAGTGCTAAGTTGCCGGTTGTGCGAGGAAAATATAGGCGCTACACTTATCACAGTGCTATGATTTTTTCGGGATTTTTTCAACTCTGTATTTCACTATTTGATTCCAAGAGATGGCTAGTTTATCTTAAATACAGATTATGTTGCCTTTTGCAGACCACCTACTCTGCAGAAAATTCAGATCGTCCATCTTTTGGTTTTACTCGACACAAATCCGCTTCCGTCTTTTATCTGTATCGCTTGCCCTTGCAGGAAATCTTCTTCTTCCTTTTTTTTTTTTTTGACCTTTGGATATCATTTCTTTCATCTGTTTCTCCAAAGGTCTTCTTATAGAGGTCTCCTTGTACTTGATTATTCAAAATTATAGGAAAAAAACATCTAAGATTCTAAATGGAGCATCTCGAAAATAAGCTTTTCAGCTCTTTAAGCTGTTTCCTGCATATAAACAGAAAGCAAAAGTTGTTCTAGACCAAACGATAAAGAGGGAGTCATGAGTTGCGGCTTAATTCATCCATACATTTTATTCTTGGCGTTGTGATTTCAAATAGGTTCTCCCTTCCATTTCAAATACATTTTATCCTATCTGATGAATTCTTTTTTAGTTCGAGACCGAATATTCTGTATGAGGATGTAAAATCATGCTCATGTGAAGATGTGCAAGTGCTGTGGTAATTACTGGTGGAGTCAGATGCAGCTTTGTTTTCAAAACAATGAGGTCTCTTCATCTAGCTCTATGGAAATTACCCTAAGAGAGGAGGGAATCATTGAAAATAGACGGCAAGTGTACATATTTACTTACATTGCACTCATGGGGAAGCCATTTTTCATGGTCTTGTCTTGTCTTTCCTCTGGCAATCCTGGTATTTTTCAGCTCAATACATATATGTTCCTGGCATGCATTACATTCCCAAAGAATCTCTCTTTCATCCGGACTTGGATTTGAGAACAGCCAGCTAAGCATGCACGTTCACGCATGCTCCCACAATCAAGCACTACACTATACAGACACATTTTGGAGTCCAGATTTGAAGTTTTATGTTGGCCCACAAGAACATAACTCTAGCACACATCATATCTATAAGGGCAACAGAAAAAGGATCCATTTCCCTATTCAACCAAAAGGATATCAATCATCGCATGAACTAACTCAGGCATTTCCCCACCCGTGCCCAAAATATAGCTTTGGTGGGCTTCCTCAGAGTGACACCAAAGGTCTTGGAATCACTTCCACCTCAAACCTAAGTTACAAATGAATCTAACCCAAGCTCCAAAAGAACGAAAGACCACAGCGGAGAGCACATCTATGTTTGTTAGAATGATTTAGATTATGTAGTTCAAGGCTTGTTCTGATAAATGTGGATTTCAACTGGAGGGATTTGACATTATGACTAGCTCAAATTGACAATTAGAGATTGAGTTTTGGAGCTTTATCGCACTGAAATATGGATTTGAAATGACCACCAAATAGGAGTGAATTAAAACCGTTCATGTTAAGGATTGCAGTGATGTTGAACAAAACAAAAACAGGGATCGCAGTTACATAAGATTTCGATAAAATACCGCAACTTCTACCTCTAGCCCATCTTCCACTATTTCTCACAAGCCACCTATAGGTCCACAATTTGACATCCATCCATGATCCATCAAAACGAAGCCTATATGTTTATTTTGGTTAGTCTCACCTCATAATTTCACCAGATAATTAGGGTCATTCTAACCATAAGTAGCATCGAAAGGCGGACACCAAGCATAATTCCACAACTTCATGGCAAAATTCTTCACATTCAACCGCTTCCCTCGTTCTCATTAGATTTACATTACCTAAACATCATCGAAACATCTAAGTCCACACCAACTAAACTAACTTCCCCCGACCGTCATCAACATTTTGAAAATTTGAGCAAATATATATACATATGCGCATTGAAAAGGCCAGACTTTTTTTTTTTTTGACAAGTATGAATCACAGAGAAAAGTCCAGACTTTAATTGCATTGGATAACGAATTGTTGACAAAAAAAAAAAAAAAACTAGGCATTTCAATCTCCAAATACAAATTTCTGCAGCAAAGAAGCCACTTAATCATGTATTAATTACTCACCGAGCTTTGATGGAACCCTAAAACAAGAAGGCGATTGATTATCATTCGACTGCTTTCTGTACCGCATTGGACGGCTTCTCCGGTAATTGAACGGACTTCCGTTGAATATCTCTCCACTTGTTGATCGCCGCCGTGCATATGACTGAAACAAAATGGGCCAAAAGGGTTTCTAATTACAACAATGCTGAATACTATCAACATAATCCAACCACACAGTACTCAAAAATCAATACGAATTGAGCGATAGTAGTGGCTACAGAAGAAGAAGATTATTACATCCGGCGCCGACGAAGTAGAGCAGGCGAACGACCTTTGGGCCAGCGGGGCCCCCCACCTCTTCTCCGGTCATCTCTCTCCTCGCTAAATTTTTTAAGGACAAGAAAGTCAACATGAACTCGCGTTTATTAGGCGCGAGGTCCATAAAACGACGTCGGCCAGGTTCATTAAGACTTCTCAGGTTGAACATGAGAAGTATGTTGAAACTCGTAATTAGTAAATTGTGAACTCAGTCTGCTTTATTTACATAATCAAAACTGTTCAAGTTGTAGATCTTGTCAATAAAATATACCTAGTTAAAGATTACGTTAATCGAATATTGATTAGTTTATAATCGGAGTTGATTTATATGAATTTATTTTTAATAAAATAGAGTTGGCCTCACTAGATCAAATCCAATATCACTATGTTTCTCTGGCAATGTGTAATTTGTAAATTGTGAACTTATTCCGGTTTATTTTTATGATCTAAAACTGTTGAAGTTGTTGATCGTGTCAAGAAGATGTACCATGTTGATTATCGTATTAATCAAATTGTGATTAGTTTGTAATCGGAGATGATTTGTGTGAAATTATTTTCAGGAAAATAGATTTGGCCACAGAGGATGAAATACCAGGTTTTTTTTTTATTGAATTGGCCACAGCCATAAACTGATTGATCGATCGTAAAGGGGGAAAGAATACTCTTCTGGAGAGAGAGAGAGAGAGAGAGAGAGAGAGAGGGAGGGAGGAGACGACAAAGGGATGGAGAAGAAGGGAAGCTCCAGTCTCAACATCGCCCTCGTTCGTCCTGATCTCGGAATCGGTAACTACTATTTTATACTTACCTCTCTTGTTTGTGTAGTTGTCTGTCATGTTGGAAATCGAACAAGTTGTGCAGCCTTGTGTTTTCCTCTTTCATTTCGTGTATGTATATGTGAACGAATGAGAGAGGAATACCAGTGTAGACTATGTAGTATAGAGATGGAGATTTAGAGAGATGGGGCAACCCACTGTTAAGACTTACAACACAATGAGTAGTAGACTTTGCAAGGAGACCCTGCTGGATGAAGTTGAGGAGTTACTCTTGCAAACGGAGGGAGTTGGGTGCCCACCAGAGATGTTACTTACAATATTGTGGTGCGGGCATTCCTGAGGAGGGGAGGCAATGACAAGGTTATGATACTTCTACAACAAATGATCAATAGGAATTTCTCACTAGATGCATCTACCACATCCATGTTAGTGGATTTACTTACGGTTGATGGTGGGGACGGCAAGCCTTTAACAAAGATCCAGAATCTTGCGCCTCGGGATACAAAAAAAAAAAATGACCTGAATATTGACAGAATTACTCGAAGTTGTAAAAATATGGATGCTTTATTCAAGGTTCTATTTTCTGTGCATCATGAGTCAGTGAAGGGAGTAAGCGAGAAGTGGGAAGGATATGTTGTTTAGATTTGTTCCAAAGGACTGCAGCCCACCGTAAGGATGCATTCTGTGTGACACAAGTTGATTCAAGTGTGATCTAGAATCTAGATTTTTTAGGTGTTCCTTCCATTCAGAGCTATAAACTTGGACAGTCACTTGGGAATAGAGGACGGGCATCATTTTAATATGAGGTAGCTCTGACTCATTTTTTAGCCTCTCTATCTGTGCTGGATTGAGAAGAATGTTGGTCTGCTGCCAATGCCAAAACTTAGAAAATAGATCTCTTTTTGGGCGGCAATGAGTACTTTTGTTCTAAAATATATGTATCATGTTGTTTCTAATCTATACTTCTGATAAAAGACAGAACTCTGTCTACTTTTTGTTCCAAAAATGCTCTTAATGTTGGAAGACATGGAAAAAGAACACGACAGCGTCTCGGAGACCCGTCCACTTCTCATTTCCCAAAACGTCACACATCTTCAGATCTCAACCAGCAAACCATTTAAACAAAGAAAACCAGTCCATTCCCAAGCCTATTTGTTGCGTTCATTCTTGTGGGAAACAGGCCGCACCCATTACTTTGTTGGCAACGTCAAACATGAATTGGAATAGGAGTGCATCGAAGACACAATTTGCGAATTGATGAGAGAAGGCACCAAGTCATGCGCTTCCAAGTCCTGTTTTCAATTCAGGCATCGTCTTTTCCCAACCCACAATGTTTTACTTGCAAGTGGTTTTATGTTATCCTGCAAACCTAGGATTCCTACATTATTCACTCCAACCTCTACTAACAGCGCATTTTCTATTTCTGTCTTTCCTTTAATATTGATATTGATTGTAGTGTGCATAAGATGTTTGTAGAATTGTCTCTTTGATACCGAATCCTATGGTCTCGGTAGGTTTTCCCATACTCTTTATTTCAGAATGATCCCTCCACACCTTTGAAACAATCTCAATTTGAAGCTAGAACCGCTAGGGAGTGATGAAATCTCTTTTTCTCAACAAGTGATTACTTATGTGATAGTTCTAGAGATAAATCAAAAAAATACTCCATTCCATGTTATCTCTGTAGGCCAAAGTTTCATGCATATACCACTCTATTATTCCAAAGAAATTGCAACCAATTTCGTTTTCACTTGCCAAGAAAATGTAAAACAAGCATTAGAAGGTGTGATATGTCACAGAAGTTTTTGAGGATAGGAATAATTGACTAATGGATTGTTGGTTCGAACAACCAATAGGTAAATGTCAGGTCTATATGCTTCCGTGGGTTTGCAGGAAGACTATGACCATGGTTTACTGGAGGTATTTGCTATACGTGAAGAATTCCATATGCAGTTGTATTCTCTATTGCATTCTTTTTGTTATATCTTGTATTTTCGAACAGCTACGGACCAAGTAAATTTTACTAGTTTTTAGTGTTGGCATCCAAAGTTTAAATTGGTACCTTTCTAGTGTTTGGTTCAAACTGTATGGTGTTTGTGATCAATTGGACGCATAGCTGCGGTTATTGCGTATAAGTTCTGTTGTCAATTAAAAAGGAGGTGGGGGGACATCCTTAGGGTCATGCAGTTGTCTCAGATGGTGCTGAATCAGATACAATTTTCTATGATGCTTTAAGTCATTTAAAGCAAATTGATGGTAGTTCTTAAGCTTTCTAAGTTTTATCTCCTCCATTAGCTTTTTTTGCTTTTTTGAGAAATTGCAGGGATTGAAATTCTAATTCTACTTGTAGCCAGTATGTAGCATACTGTCTCCTCCATTTTCTCATAGATTTCATATGAGATTTATTCGACTTAGCTACCATTTGAGGTGGATTCAGCACACATACCTGCCACCCACTGAAAGAACTAAGTACCAATTGTTTTTGGGTTCCTTGAAGCAAGTTTTGTTTTTTTGAAGTTGAACCATGTTAGGAGTTTCAACTGCCGATGTTCGTGCTCTCCCTCGATCATCTTCGCGTCTAGTATTTTTCTTTCACTTGTTTTGTTTTTCCTTGAGCAACCTTGTATTCATGCAGAGATTAATCAATCATATCACTAGCAGCACCTTAGTCTTCTTTGATCATGGAAATATGGAGATTCAGCAACATTTTTAGAGCTGGTATATGGAGGTGACATAATATGAAGAATATGTTCTACAACATAATTACAGAAGCCAGAGCAGAGGATCGCACGGTTTTTTGGTGTCTTAACTTGCCAAAATTGACTTTAGTAATGGTAATTCGAAAGGATCTAGGTTTGTTGGATATCGTTGAACACGATGCCCTAGTCAGAGCTCAATGGAGAAAATGGATTCATTTAGCCAATCCCTATTAATTTGAACTTAAAGCTCAGTTTGGTTTGTAAACAGACAAAATCTAACCTCAGCTAACTCAAAATTAACCCATAAAAATTCTGGTATAAAATTCTCCAAGTTCCGAATAAGGAGTAATTTTTGTTGTGTCGTTCCTTGGGCTTTTCCTTGTCTTTTTGTTTTTTGCATGCACAAATATAAATTTGCCCACCCAACATATGTGTCCGTTCTTGGTAGGGCTCCAGCTGCAATACGTCATATGACATATTCATTTTTTCCTTTGTGTGACTGCAAGTTTATTTGTTTGTTTGTTTAGGAAAGTTACGCAGTCAAAGATGTCTGCAGAACTGAAACTCGCGAAGCTGAAGTTAGGAATAGCAACTTACCAAAATATCTTATCAGTCATATTCTCTACCTTCTTGTGACAAAATATACTGTTAGAACTGGCCTTATATCCACCAAATGGAAGTGGATGTGGACATCAATCAGCAATTTAGACTTTGATGATCAACCATATTTACATTCTGCTAATACAGGCGATTGTCTACAGGGTGCTGCTGATACTAGAAGGGTCCAATGTCAATTACAGTAGTTTTGTATCAACTGTTCTCAAATTTCCAATGTATCCTACTTAATTCCTGGGTCACTGCAGCACTGTTCCTCAATGTTCGAGAACTTGGTCTCTGTATACCCTAGGGATCTTCTGTTTCGCTCCCGACCGACCGACCTTTTTTCTTGTGACAAGCTGGAAGTATTAAAACTGGATTCTGATTTTGTTCTCAACTTCCCATGCTTAGTCGATTTCAAAAGTCTTAAAAACCCTTCATCTCAGTTCAGTAGAACTTGTAGATGAGGAGTCTATTAAGAGGCTCCTTTCTAGCTGCCCTGTCCTTGAGGTTTTGGCTTTATTTTAGTAAAGAGGATAGAATGTTAGCGTTGTTAACATTTCAGCTCCTGCACTGAAGAGGCTTATTACAAAATATCCTGCAATATGTTGGGAGACTGGTATTCTTGAAATTGGAATTATTAACAATGAAGATGCTTAGGACTGCTAACGAACCAAGCTACTCGAGTTTGAGCTCGTGTTCGTTATTTAAAAGCTTGTTTAAGATTAGTTAGTCGTCATATAATATAAAACTAAGTTTGAACATTTTTTTAAAGCTCGTTAAGATTTCAAGGCTTGTTCAGCTTATTATGTATAAAATATTCAAGCTACTTGAAATCGGTACGTGTTTAACTTGATTAAAGCTCGTTTGAGATCGACTCGTCTCATAAATAAGCTAAGCTTGAACATATTTTTAATACTCATTAAGCTATCAAACCAAGCTTGATCAGTTACTTGCTTGGCTTGTTTGACTCGTTTATCAACCCCTAAAGATGCTTGCCCGTATGAGATCCAACTATATACCCTGACTTTTCATACATTGGTTGGTTGAAACTCGAAAAGTAAAACCAATTAATTTCAACCTCAGGCTTTCACAGTAATTGATCTATTGTTTGACACAGCTACAATTCTCGATCGTAAAACTCACTTATCATACAGATTCATCATTCATGACCACAAGAATAGAAATTCAAATCAGTGTCGTAAGGACAGAACAACTGACTTCAAACGCCAACCGATCGCAGGGACACTCGAAACAGAACACCTATCACCATACCAAACCCATACTCTTGAGCAATCTAAAGTCCAAACAACTGCGGATCCTTCTAACACATTACCCGCATCAACTCTAGAAATCTCGCTATCAATAGTTGCGACTTCCCCTGTGCCCCAATGAGATCAAGCCATCAACTCGCACCTGCACTTATTCAAGAACATTTATCACACGGCTGATATCACATTCTTTCACTTTAGTTCTAACGCATAATCTTTATCTTTGCAGTCGAACAACATTTTTACTGTTAAGATTCACAAGATCTTCTGATTAGCTTCTGATTCTTTCAGCATTAAAGAGGAAATTACATTGAAAGAAAGAGGAGCATAAGACAAGGAGTAGAAGAAGTCCACAGCAGAAAATAATAAAGGAACAAACAAAACAAATGAAGCCTCAAAACTATGTGTCCCTCGGATCTCTAGACACACACACACACACACAAAAACCACATTGGTATCTCCTTAAAGGGATGAGAGGCCGAAGTCCCGATGACAAATCACACACACAGTCCATAGACTCCACAACTTTAAACTTTTCTTCAAATACAAAGCCATTGCATGCCAACCGAACTATCCAACATGCCGACATGAATAGTAAAAGCAATCTAAAAAAGCTGCTGAAAACATCAAGAAAAAGATGAAATTGGTCAAAGCCCAATTAGTATTTGCAAATTCATATTAAGGAAACCAACCAAATGGAAAAAATGCAGAAAATGGGAAAAATGAGAATGAGGGGTGGAGAGAAATAACTGAGACATGCATGTAAAGACTAGAACAAATCTAGATGAGAAAACGAGTTGTTTGAATCATGGATTTCAGTAATCACTACAATTTGGAGTCTTCAAAATATCAAAGGTCCCATAAGAAATAAAACTTTCTATTAGAATGAGCAGAAAAACCAGATAGCAGAGCATTCTCTTTCATATGATTGTCGATAAGTGGACATAATTTGGCAAAGTAGATGCCTATTTTCCCATGAGATACCAAATAACAAATTCAGAGTTTTTCCCTCAAGTTCATATACTGAGTTGTTTTCCTTTCTCTAACAAGAAAGCCTAACAACTACCGTATTTCGCTTTGAATGACGTATGCATCATAGAAACTCATAATCAAACCCATGCATGCAACCATTCGTCTTTTTTGAGACAACAAAACTTGAACCCACAGCTTTTGGTTCCCACCAATGGCAAACGTCATTTGATTTGATTCTCACAATATTAAGGTACCATTGTTAACTTTTGATGTCCAGAGTCCAGACAAAGGAAGGATGAGGGAAAATGTGGCAATCCAGCGCAAGAAGTTTGAAGAAATGAACTTTAGTATGGCATGCAACACTGGTGGTTTAGATCTCCCAAATTCTGTAAACAAGGTACATTACTGTTCAAGAAAAATCTCAGTCAGCCACAACACAAATACCTGCCATCTACCCCTATGGCACTTGGGCAATTGGGGCTATCAGAATTTCCCAAGTTCTGTAGACTGTAAACAAAGTTGCACTCAAGAAAAAGAACGTCGTGGTTCTCAGCTTTGAATACACGAAAACTATGGTCATGGTTGGGAATAGCTACCTAGATTATGCACCCTAAATGGAAGATGCCCCTCTAAAAGAAACTTATCCCGGGCAAATGAGGTTAGGACCCTTGCCACAGGGAATGCTCACTTTTAAGATAGGACACAAGGCACTTCCACCTAGTAACGATCCAAGATGATTCCAGTAACAAACACACAAAGTACAACTCATAAAAACCAGAAAAATGGTGAGGGCCTAATCAAGGTTCAAAAAAGAGGAAAGACATAATACTACAACTATAATGGACAACAAAGAATCTTCCATCAGGGTTCAGAAACTAGAGAGGAGGTACAAGCAGAGAAAACGAAGGGTAGAAACATCAGTGAAGTAAGCTTCCACCCAGAAAATCACATTGTAAATGGTATCATTTGGCATACGGCCAGTCTCTTCAATTATCGTACAGGATATATCCCCACCAATTATCTATATGTCTAGTAATACCAGCATGCAAGTGTTCAAACTCTAGTGGGTGTATGCGCGTAACATCATGAAACATCACCATTACAAGACACCTGTTCATAAAAGAGGTCAATGCTAACGTGAAACTTACTTCCTGGGCAGCCCAATACAGAACATCAAACATACCAGTTAATTAAGTATCCATAGTTCGAGGATATCAAAGAGTTCTTTAAAACTCAAGACATGGTATTTTGTCCCTTGGCACATGTTTCTGAATCATTGTTGCAGAGAAAGGAAACAAGAAGGAGAAAGAGACACGATGTTTAGGGTTCACGACGTCCACAAATTACAAATCATGCCACAAAGAAACATACCAAGTTACATTAAGGATGAGAACAAAAACCATAAAGTCGAGCATTCTCTTAACTAGATTGTACAAATGGACCAGTTTAATGTTGATGCCTATCTTTCCCTGGGTTACCAAAAGAAAGTTTTTTTCCTCGAGTTTCGTACCCTACGGCATGACATGAGGACATTCTTACGAGGTTTTTTTTTTCCTTCAGTAGAGTATAAAATAATGACACAGAAGTGCCACATGAGAATTTCAGTTATCTCAAGTAGCAGCAGGCTTACAAGTGTAAGTGGCCTACCAGTAATGGAAAATGACAGGCCAATGTGGGATTGGGTTAAGTAGGAGGTGCAAACTGTATTAAAAACCTTTTCAGTATGTAAGCCTCACGTAACAATATTTTAACATTCATAAAGACACACACACACACACAAAAACTAAAATATTAAAGTATTCAATAATTCATACACATTTGTGCTCGTCAATACAAATTTCACACCATTTGCGTTTTCATATGAATAGCTTTTCATGTAATTAGTCATATGTTTGAGAATGTATGTTTTTAAGCGGGAGGATCATTATTTAACTACTGAAGATTTTCCAATAGAAAAAACTTGTTGTAGAAAATAGTTTATCATCTATATGAATAACCAACACCATAAGAAATTGACCTTACAAAATTATAGTTTACCCTTAAGCAAAAGTACCTGTAAAAGGCAAATGCCAATGGAAGAGGTCAATGGTAAAGGTGAAACTTGCTCCTAAAGTTGAAAACATAGAACCTCATGAATCCTTCCATGTCACTAGCAACTTCATATCATTCCCTTAAAGTTTGGGACACAGCCTTACTATCCTCCCTTGGCACAAGACTCTGGATCATTTGTATAAAATTGCTATCCTCACCATCAACCGTAAGTAACTCCACTACCATGGACATGGTAGATGCATCCGGTTTGAAATTCATGTTGATTGTTTCTTGTAGATGTATCTTAACCATATGTCTGTCTCCCCTCTTTAGGAATGCTCGAACAACAACGTTAAAAGTCAAATCATTTGGTGGACACCCGTCTTTATCCATTTGCAGAAGTAACTCCTCAGCTTCATCAGGCAAGGCCACCTCACATAGTCCACAAATCATTGTGTTGTACAACTGAACATTGGGCTTCAAACCATTAGCTAAAATGCTATTAAAAAGTTTCCGAGCATCTTCATTCTTCCCCGCTTTGCACATGCCATTGACGAGGATAGAATAAATAAAATTATTCGGAACTATACCTTGATCTTGCATTGAACGAAACACCTTGATTGCCTCACCAATTTTCCGGTTCCTAAAGAAGCCATCTAACAAGATTGAGTAAGTAATAATGTTAGCATTAAGAATGGTGTGATGGGGTTCCTTTGTGATCCTAGCCCTCAAGAGTTTTCTTCAAAGATGGAAAAGTTCATAAGGGACCCCCAAATGGCAGAGAGAATGGGTTCTGAAGCTCGACAACATGTCGTCGAGTCATTTTCTACCAAGATTTTTGGCCAGCGTCTGAACCAAATTCTTCTTGATATAGCCCGGGAAAAGGAGGATTGAGACATCGAAAACTACATGGAAAATATGTTTGTTGCAGATAGGGTGTCATGGTTATGGCAAAAATGCAATTCTTACGTAGTGTTTGTATGTTGTGTTCCCTTTGACTATTTTAGGGCGCGGCTATTCGCAACCCTTCATTTTCTCTCATAACCCGTTAAAAATTTTCAATTATATTCAACCGAAATTGAGATACATTTTCAGCATCCAGTTACCGAAATATGATATTTTTTTCAACAATTATTTACCAAAATACATGTTTGGCAGTTGTTTACCGAAAGTTGAACATATTTTCGACATGTAGTTACCGAAATATAATCTTATTTTCAATAGCTATTTACCAAAATGTTATTTATGATTTTCAACAACCACTTACCGAAATGTGGTGGGCTATGGGAGAAAATAGAGAGTTGTAAATAGCCGCGCCCCTGTTTTAGAATAGCAGTCTTTGGGAAATTACACAACCTACGTGAGATTTTACACTTATACCCATAATATATGTTTTAAGTTATCTAGCAGTAGTGGAGCTTTGCTATTAGTTGCGAGGTTCTGAAACTCAATGGCAATACAACAAAGGGTACATTGTCAATATTGCATTTTTCCATTGCGATGAAGATAGTGTCAGAAATTGGATTAACTTGTCGGTTGTCCCTTTTGAGTAAAAAGTATGAAACTGGCTCATTGCCGTACTATGTTTAGTTTATGTTTTAGCCATCTTTTTTGATGTATTGGCTTCTTTTTTTTTTTTTGTATCAATAACACTATCGTACCATTTTTGGAAAAACAAAATCAAAAGAGGGCAACTTTATTTGATATTTCTTTCATTTCCAACTGATGATAGAACATTTAGCAATTCGGTGATCAAATCCTTAGTTTGTAGGTATTTCTTCGTTGGTTAAGTGAATTTCAAAGAGTTTATAAATAATTTACACTTCATCGAACCGTAGGAAAAACTGTTTCATCATTCCCCGAAAGCAGGGCTTAATAATTTCGAAGCCAAATTTTAGAAGTTACGACTACCAACACAAAGTTAAAACTCTTTGAAACGATTTCTCCTACGCTTTGATGAAATGTAGACGCTGTATAAACTCTTTGAAACACTTAAGCAATGAAGAAATACGTCAGAACTAGGGATTTGATCATCGAATGAAACCAAGAACGTGTTTTAGTCTTGGTGGCCTTGACAAATTTTGTAGTGGTCTTCTTTCTACCCAAATTTCATAAGCGAAACTTGAATTTTTTTATGGTTGGATTCCATCATCTCTTTGTACCTCAAAAACTATATTTGTTGATATATAATGGGTTTTGATCCGATTCAAAGTGAGGGATGTACGGGCCTCTTACCGAAATGAGTGATTTTTTTTTGAACCACAGAGGGTAAAATGGTCACATCTCTTGATATACAAACGATTTTTTATCTGAACTGCTTGGGTTAGAAAGAAAATTGAACAAGCTTTTCAACAGTTCATACCACGTGCAAATTGGAGTTCAGGAGTGTCCAAGGCAACCCTTCAAAGTTTGGCGTCTTTTGAAACTTTATTGCTCCTGAGGTGCAATTCTATGCGCCCAGGCGCACTTCAAATGCGCCCCAGGCGCATCCTACATTCCAAAACAAGTCAAACTTTGCGAGCTCGATACAGACACTCCTGAAATCCAATTCATGCGTGGTTTGAACCATTGAAAAGGTTGTTCAATTTCCTTTCTAACCCAAGTAGTGTGGATAAAAAAAATCATTCGAATATATCAAGTGATGTGACCATTTTACCCTTAGTGGGTCAAAAACAATTAACTTTAGTAAAATAATCATATGTCCCCCATTTTAAATCAGATCAAGACCCATTATATATCAATAATTAGAGTTTTTAAATTATTAAGAGATGGTGCAATCCAACCATACAAAAAAAGTTTCGTCAATAAAAATTGGGTAAAAAGGACCACTACAAAAATCGTCAAGGCGACTAAGACCAAAACACATTCAAAATTTCATTCGGTGATCAAATCCTTAGATGTAGGTATATCTTCAGTGGTTAAGTGAATATCAAAGAGTTTATAAAGCATTTTCACTTAAGGGTCATCATCGGGCTGGACCGGGCCGGCATAGCCTGCAAATTCACTACCCAAGCCCGCCCACGGTCCGGGCCGACCGGGCTTTTACTTTTTTGCGGGCCGGGCTACCTATCATAAATTGAAGCGCAGGCCCGGCCCAGGGGCTAACTCAATTAACGGGCTAGCGAGCCAAAAGCTGGGCAGGCCAATGAGCGGGCCAAAAGCCGGGCGGGCTTAAATTTCCTTGGGCATGGGAAAAAAGAAAGGATTTTGTGGGATTATGGGCTAATGGGTGGGCCCGTGGCAGGCTATTGGGCGGGTGCCATGGGCGGGCTCACGGGCCAGGCTTACGGGCATGCCAAGTAAAAATTCATAGGCCCGAGCCCGCCCATTACAAACTACGGGCCGGGTAAAAGCCCGATGGGCCGGGCGGGATTTGGGTGGGCCGCGGTCCTTCGGGCTAAATGGTGACCCTTATTTACACTTCATCGAATCCTAGGGAAAACTATTTCATCATTCACCGAAAGCCGGGCTTAAATAGTTTCGAAGCCAAATTTTGGAGGTTACAACCACCAACACAATGCAAAAACTCTTTGAAACGGTTTCTCCTACACTTCGATGAAATGTAGATGCTCTTTGAACTCCTTGAAACAGTTAAATAACGAAGATATACATACGAACATGGGATTTGATTACCAAATGAAACATAGAACGTGTTTTATATAGCCGTGAAGATTTGATAGAGGTCTTCTTTCTACCCAATTTTCGTAAGCGAAACATGAATTTTTTTTTATGATTGTACTCCATCATCTACTATTATAGTTCAAAAACTCTATCAATTGATATGTAATGGGTCTTTTTCCGTTTTTAAATGAGGGAAATACGAGCGTTTTGCCAAAATAAATTATTTTCTGACCCATTGAGGGTAAAATGGTCACATCTCTTGTTATACAAATGATTTTTTATCCAAAATAAATGGGTTAGAAATTAAATTAAACAAGCTTTTCAACGATTCAAACCATGCACAAATCGGACTTCGGGAGTTCCTGTATCAAGCTTGCAAAGTTCGACTTGTTTTGGGTTGTGAGGGATGCGCCTGGGGCGCAATGAAGTGCGCCCGGGGTGCTTTGATTTGCGCCTCAGGGGCAATAATGCTTCAAAAGAGGTCAAATTTTGAAGGGTTGCCCAGGACGCTCCCGAACTCCGATTTGCAGATAATTTGAACCATTTAAATGCTTGTTCAATTTTCTTTCTAACCCGGATAGTTTGGATTAAAAAATCATTTGTATATCAAGAAATATGACTATTTTACCCTCAATGGTTCAAAAAAATAATCCATTTCGAAAAACGCTCATATGTCCCTCAAATTAAATCGAATCGAGCCCATTATAGATAAATAATTTGAGTTTTTAAAGGAATAAGAGATGGTGCAATCCAACCTTAAAAATATTTAACTTTCGTTAATGAAAATTGGGTAGAAATGAACAACTACAAAAAACGTCAAGGCGACTAAGGCTAAAACATGTTTTAAATATCATTCGGTGACCAAATCCTTAGTTTGGAGGTATTTCTTCGTTGGTTAAGTATATTTCAAAGCATGTATAAATAATTTACACTTCATCGAACCGTAGGAAAAACTGTTTTGTCATTCTCCGAAAGCGGGGCTTAATAATTTCGAAGCCAAATTTTAGAAGTTACAACTACCAACACAACGTTAAAACTCTTTGAAACGATTTCTCCTACGCTTCGATTAAATGTAGATGCTCTATAAACTCTTTGAAACACTTAAGCAAGGAAGAAATACGTACGAACTAGGGATTTGATCATCGAATGAAACCAAGAACGTGTTTTCGTCTTGGTCGTCTTGACGATTTTTGTAGTGGTCTTCTTTCTACCCAATTTTCATAAGCGAAACTTGAATTTTTTTATGGTTGGATTCCATCATCTCTTTGTACCTCAAAAACTATCTTTGTTGATATATAATGGGTTTTGATCCGATTCAAAGTTAGGGATGTACGGGCCTCTTACCGAAATGAGTTATTTTTTTTTAACCATAGAGGGTAAAATGGTCACATATGTTGATATACAAACGATATTTTATCCGAACTGCTTGGGTTAGAAAGAAAATTGAACAAGCTTTTCAATAGTTCAAACCACGCACAAATTGGAGTTCGGGAGTGTCCAGGGAAACCGTTCAAAGTTTAGCGTCTTTTGAAGCTTTATTGCTCCATAGGTGCAATTTTATGCGCCCAAGCGCACTTCAAATGTGCCCCAGGCTCATCCTACATTCCAAAACAAGTCAAACTTTGCGAGCTTGATACAGACACTTCTGAAATCCAATTCATGCATGGTTTGAACCGTTGAAAAGGTTGTTCAATTTGTTTTCTAACCCAAGTAGTGTGGATAAAGAAAATCATTCGAATATATCAAGTGATGTGACCATTTTACCCTCAGTGGGTCAAAAACTATTAACTTTAGTAAAATATTCATATGTGCCCCATTTTAAATCGGATCAAAACCCATTATATATCAATAATTAGAGTTTTCAAATTATTAAGATATGGTGCAATCCAACCATTAAAAAAAAAAAGTTTCGTCAATAAAAATTGGGTAGAAAGGACCACTACAAAAATCGTCAAAGCGACTAAGACCAGAACACGTTAAAAATTTCATTCGGTGATCAAATCCTTAGTTGTAGGTATATCATCATTGGTTAAGTGAATATCAAAGAGTTTATAAAGCATTTACACTTAAGGGTCATCATCGCGCCGGGCCGGCCTAGCCCGCCAAGTCACTACCCAAGCCCTCCCACGGCCCGGGCTGATCGGGCTTTTACTTTTTTGCGGGCTGGGCTGCCTGTCATAAATTATTTTCTGACCCAATGAGGGTAAAATGGTCACATCAATGGTTATACAAATGATTTTTTATCCAAAATAATTGGGTTAGAAAGTAAATTGAACAAACTTTTCAACGATTCAAACCATGCACAAATCAGATTTCGAGAGTTCCTGTATCAAGCTTGCCAAGTTCGACTTGTTTTGGATTGTGGGGGATGCGCCCGGGGCGCTTTGAATCAAATCGAGCCCATTATATATAAATAATTTGAGTTTTTAAAGGAATAAGAGATGGTGCAATCCAACCATAAAAATATTTAACTTTCGTTAATGAAAATTGGGTAGAAATGAACAACCACAAAAATCGTAAAGGCGACTAAGGCTAAAACATGTTCTAATTATCATTCGGTTACCAAATCCTTAGTTCGGAGGTATTTCTTAATTGGTTATGTGTATTTCAAAGAGTTTATACATAATTTACACTTCATCGAACCGTAGGAAAAACTGTTTCGTCATTACCCGAAAGCGGGGCTTAATAATTTCGAAGCCAAATTTTAGAAGTTACGACTACCAACTCAATGTAAAAACTCTTCAAAATGATTTCTCCTACGCTCTGATGAAATGTAGACGCTCTATGAACTCTTTGAAACACTTAAGCAATAAAGAAATACGTACGAACTAGGGATTTGATCATCGAATAAAACCAAGAACGTGTTTTAGTCTTGCTGGCAGTAACGATTTTTGTAGTAGTCTTCTTTCTACCCAATTTTCATATGCGAAATTTGAATTTTTTTATGGTTAGATTCCAACATCTCTTTGCACCTCCAAAACTATATTTGTTGATATATAATGGGTTTTGATCCGATCCAAAATGAGGGATGTACGGGCCTCTTACCGAAATGAGTTATTTTTTTTGAACCACTGAGGGTAAAATGGTCACATCTATTGGTATACAAACGATTTTTTATCTGAACTGCTTGGGTTAGAAAGAAAATTGAACAAGCTTTTTAACAGTTCAAACCATGCGCAAATTGGAGTTCGTGAGTGTCCAGGGCAACCCTTCAAAATTTGGCATCTTTTGAAGCTTTATTGCTCCTGAGGCGCAATTCTATGCGCCCCAGGCACATCTTGCATTCCAAACCAAGTCAAACTTTGCGAGCTTGAATTGACACAGACACTCCTGAAATCCGATTCATGCGTGGTTTGAATCGTTGAAAAGGTTGTTCAATTTGTTTTCTAACCCAAGTAGTGTGGATAAAAATCATTCGAATATATCTCATGATGTGACCCTTTTACCCTCAGTGGGTCAAAAACAATTAACTTTAGTAAAATACTCATATGTCCCCCAAATTAAATCGGATCAAGACCCATTATATATCAATAATTAGAGTTTTTAAATTATTAAGAGATGGTGCAATCCAACCATAAAAAAAGGTTTCGTCAATAAAAATAGGGTAGAAAGGACTACTACAAAATCGTCAAGTCGACTAAGACCAAAACACGTTAAAAATTTCATTCGGTGATCAAATCCTTAGTTGTAGGTATATCTTCATTGGTTAAGTGAATATCAAAGAGTTTATAAAGCATTTACACTTAAGGGTCATCATCGGGCCGGGCCGGCCTAGCCCGCCAAGTCACTACCCAAGCCTGCCCACGGTCCGGGCCGACCGGGCTTTTACTTTTTTGCGGGCCGGGCTACCTGTTATAAATTGAAGCGCAAGCCCGGCTAACGGGCTAGCTCAATTAACAGGCTAGCGGGCCAAAGCCGGGCGTGGCAATAAGCGAGCCAAAAGCCGGGCGGGCTTCAATTTCCTTGGGCAAGGGAAAAAAGAAAGGATTTTGTGAGATTTTGGGCTAATGGGTGGGCCTGTGGTAGGCTATTCAGCAGGTGCCATGGGCGGGCGCACGGGCCAGGCTTTCAGGCGGGCCAATTAAAAATTCATAGGCCCGAGCCCGCCCAGTACAAACTACGGGCCGAGTAAAAGCCCGATGTGCCGGGCGGGCTTTGGGCGGGCCGCAGGCCTTCAGGCTAAATGATGACCTTTATTTACACATCATCGAAACCTAGGGAAAACTGTTTCATCATTCACCCTAAGCGGGGCTTAAGAGTTTCGAAGCCAAATTTAGGAGTTTACAACCACCAACCCAATGCAAAAACTCTTTGAAACGGTTTCTCCTACACTTCGATGAAATGTAGATGCTCTTTGAACTCTTTGGAACAGTTAAGCAATGAAGATATACGTACAAACAAGGGATTTGAATACCAAATGAAACATAGAACGTGTTTTATCCTTAGTAGCCGTGAAGCTTTGATAGTCGTCTTCTTTCTACCAATTTTCATAAACGAAACATGAATTTTTTTTATGATTGTACTCCATCATCTGTTACTCCCTCCGTTCCATATTGACGGTCCAGTTCGGTCTCCAAGACAAAATTTAAATTGTTAATATCTTTCGATCTATAATGTCTTTAATGATTTTAAAAACTTTGTATAATAGAACTAATTGAGATCTATCATATAAGATCCATATTGCACATAAAAATCATTATAGATTGAAAAATATTAACAATTTAAATTTTGCATTGAAGACCGAACCGGACCTTCATTTTGGAATGGAGGGAGTATAATTTATCAAAAACTCTATCTAATGATATGTGATGGGTCTTTTTCTATTTTAAAATGAGGGAAATACGAGCGTTTTACTGAAATAAATTATTTTCTGACCCAATGAGGGTAAAATGGTCACATCTCTTGTTATACAAATGATTTTTTATCCAAAATAATTGGGTTAGAAAGTAAATTGAACAGGCATTTCAACAATTCAAACCATGCACAAATCGAATTTCGGGAGTTCCTGTATCAAGCTTGCCAAGTTTGACTTGCTTTGGATTGTGGGGGATGCGCCTGGGGCGCAATGAATTTCGCCCGGGGCGCTTTGAATTGTGCCTCAGGAGCAATAAAGCTTCAAAAGATGTCAAATTTTGAAGGGTTGCCCGGGACGCTCCGAACTCCGATTTGCACATAGTTTGAACCATTTAAAAGCTTGTTCAATTTTCTTTCTAACCCGGATAGTTTGGATCAAAAAATCATTTGTATATCAAGAAATATGACTATATTACCCTCAATGGTTCAAAAAAATAATCCATTTCGAAAAACGCTCATATGTCCCTCATATTAAATCGAATCGAGCCCATTATATACAAATAATTTGAGTTTTTAAAGGAATAAGAGATACGAGATGGTGCAATCCAACCATTAAAATTTTTAACTTTCGATAATGAAAATTGGGTAGAAATGAACAACTACAAAAATCGTCAAGGTGACTAAGGCTAAAACATGTTCTAATTATCATTCGGTGACCAAATCCTTAGTTTGGAGGTATTTCTTCGTTGGTTAAGTGTATTTCAAAGAGTTTATAAATAATTTACACTTCATCGAACTGTCGGAAACACTGTTTCGTCATTCCCCGAAAGCGGGGCTTAATAATTTCGAAGCCAAATTTTAGAAGTTACGACTACCAACTCAACGTAAAAACTCTTCAAAACGATTTCTCCTACGCTTCGATGAAATGTAGACGCTCTATGAACTCTTTGAAACACTTAAGCAAGGAAGAAATACGTACGAACTAGGGATTTGATCATCGAATATAACCAAGAACGTGTTTTAGTCTTGGTGGCCTTAACGATTTTTTTAGTGGTCTTCTTTCTACCCAATTTTCATATGCGAAATTTGAATTTTTTTATGGTTGTATTCCATCATCTCTTTGCACCTCCAAAACTATATTTGTTGATATATAATGGGTTTTGATCTGATTCAAAATGAGGGATGTACAGGCCTCTTACCGAAATGAGTTATTTTTTTGAACCACTGAGGGTAAAATGGTCACATCTATTGATATACAAACGATTTTTTATCCAAACTGCTTCGGTTAGAATGAAAATTGAACAAGCTTTTTAACAATTCAAACCATGCGCAAATTGGAGTCCGGGAGTGTCCTGGGCAACCCTTCAAAGTTTGGCGTCGTTTGAAGCTTTATTGCTCCTGAGGCGCAATTCTATGCGCCCAGGCGCACTTCAAATGCGCCCCAGGCGCATCCTACATTTCAAAACAAGTCAAACTTTGTGAACTTGATACAGACACTCCTGAAATCCGATTTATGCGTGGTTTGAATCATTGAAAAGGTTGTTCAATTTTCTTTCTAACCCAATAAGTGTGGATAAAAAATCATTTGAATATATCTAGTGATGTAACCCTTTTACCCTCAGTGGGCCAAAAACAATTAACTTAAGTAAAATACTCATATGTCCCCCATTTTAAATCGGATCAAGACTCATTATATATCAATAATTAGAGTTTTTAAATTATTAAGAGATGGTGCAGTCCAACCATAAAAAAAAGTTTCGTCAATAAAAATAGGGTAGAAAGGACCACTACAAAAATCATCAAGTCGACTAAGACCAAAACACGTTAAAAATTTCATTCGGTGATCAAATCCTTAGTTGTAGGTATATCTTCATTGGTTAAGTGAATATCAAAGAGTTTATAAAGCATTTACACTTAAGGGTCATCATCGGGCCGGGCCGGCCTAGCCCGCCAAGTACCCAAGCCTGCCCATGGTCCTGGCCGACCGAGCTTTTACTTTTTTGCGGGCCGGGCTACATGTTATAAATTGAATCGCAAGCCCGGCCTACGGGCGGGCTTCAATTTCCTTGGGCAAGGGAAAAAAGAAAGGATTTTGTGGGATTTTGGGCTAATAGGTGGGCCTGTGGTAGACTATTGGGCGGGTGCCACGGGCGGGCTCACGGGCCGGGCTTACGGGCGGGCCCATTAAAAATTCATAGGCCCGAGTCCGCCCAGTACAAATTACGGGCCGGGTAAAAGCCCAATTTGCCGGGCGGGCTTTGGTCGGGCCGCGGGCCTTCGGGCTAAATGATGACCTTTATTTACACTTCATCGAAACCTTGGGAAAACTGTTTCATCATTCACCCATAGTGGGGCTTAAAGAGTTTCGAAGCCAAATTTAGGAGGTTACAACCACCAACACAATGCAAAAACTATTTGGAACGGTTTCTCCTACACTTCGATGAAATGTAGATGCTCTTTGAACTCTTTGAAACAGTTAAGCAATGAAGATATATGTACAAACAAGGGATTTGAATACCAAATGAAACATAGAACGTGTTTTATCCTTAGTAGCCGTGAAGCTTTGATTGTCGTCTTCTTTCTACCCAATTTTCGTAAACGAAACATGAATTTTTTTTGATGATTGTACTCCATCATCTGTTATTATATATCAAAAACTCTATCTATTGATATGTAATGGGTCTTTTTCGGTTTTAAAATGAGGGAAATACGAGCGTTTTACTGAAATAAATTATTTTCTAACCCAATGAGGGTAAAATGGTCACATCTCTTGCTATACAAATGATTTTTTATCCAAAATAATTGGGTTAGAAAGTAAATTGAACAAGCATTTTAATGATTCAAGCCATTCACAAATCAGATTTCGGGAGTTCCTGTTTCAAGCTTGCCAAGTTCGAAATGTTTGGGATTGTGGGGGATGCGCCTGGGGCGCAATGAAGTGTGCCCGGGGCGCTTTGAATTGCACCTCAGGAGCAAAAAAGCTTCAAAAGATATCAAATTTTGAAGGGTTGCCCTAAACACTCCCGAACTCTATTTTGCACATAGTTTGAACCAGTTAAAAGCTTGTTCAATTTTCTTTCTAACCCGGATAGTTTGGATCAAAAAATCATTTGTATATCAAGAAATATGACTATATTACCCTCAATGGTTCAAAAAAATAATCCATTTCGAAAAACGCTCATATGTCCCTCATATTAAATCGAATCAAGCCCATTATATATAAATAATTTGAGTTTTTAAAGGAATAAGAGATACGAGATGGTGCAATCCAACCATAAAAATTATTAACTTTCGTTAATGAAAATTGGGCAGAAATGAACAACTACAAAAATCGTCAAGCCAATTAAGGCTTAAACATGTTCTAATTATCATTCGGGGTCCAAATCCTTGGTTTGGAGGTATTTCTTTGTTGGTTAAGTGTATTTCAAAGAGTTTATAAATAATTTACACTTCATTGAACCGTTGGAAAAACTGTTTCGTCATTCCCCGAAAGCGGGGCTTAATAATTTCGAAGCCAAATTTTAGAAGTTACAACTACCAACACAACATAAAAACTCTTTGAAACGATTTCTCCTACGCTTCGTTGAAATGTAGGTGCTCTATGAACTCTTTAAACACTTAAGCAAAGAAGAAACACGTACGAACTAGGGATTTGATCATCGAATAAAACCAAGAACGTGTTTTAGTCTTGGTGGCCTCCATGATTTTTGTAGTGGTCTTCTTTCTACCCAATTTTCATATGCGAAATTTGAATTTTTTTATGGTTGGATTCCATCATCTCTTTGCACCTCCAAAACTATATTTGTTGATATATAATGGGTTTCGATGCGATTCAAAATGATGGATGTACGGGCCTCTTACCGAAATAAGTTATTTTTTTGAACCACTGAGGGTAAAATGATCACATCCATTGATATACAAACGATATTTTATCTGAACTGCTTGGGTTAGAAAGAAAATTGAACAAGCTTTTTAACAGTTCAAACCACGCGCAAATTGGAGTTCGGGAGTGTCCAGGGCAACCCTTCCAAGTTTGGCATCTTTTGAAGCTTTATTGCTCCTGAGGCGCAATTATATGCGTCCAGGCGCATTTCAAATGCGCCCCAGGCGCATCCTACATGCCAAAACATGTCAAACTTTGCGAGCTTGATACAGACACTCTAGAAATCCGATTCATGCGTGGTTTGAACCATTGAAAAGGTTGTTCAGCTTGCTTTCTAACCCAAGTAATGTGGATAAAAATCATTCGAATATATCGAGTGATCTGACCATTTTACCCTTAGTGGGTCAAAAACAATTAACTTTAGTAAAATACTCATATGTCCCCCATTTTAAATCAGATCAAGACCCATTATTTATCAATAATTAGAGTTTTTAAATTATTAAGAGATGGTGTAATCCAACCAAAAAAAAAAAAGTTTTGTCAATAAAAATTGGGTAGAAAGAGCCACTACAAAAATCGAGAAGGCGACTAAGACCAAAACACGTTAAAAATTTCATTGTGTGATCAAATCCTTAGTTGTAGGTATATCTTCATTGGTTAAGTGAATATCGAAGAGTTTATAAAACATTTTCATTTTAGGGTCATCATCGGGCCGGGCCGGCCTTGCCCGCCAAGTCACTTCCCAAGCCCACCCACGGTCCGGGCCGACCGGGCTTTTACTTTTTTGTGGGCCGAGCTACTTGTCATAAATTGAACCGCAGGCCCCGTCCACGGGCTAGCTGGCCAAAAGCAGCGCGGGCCGAACAGGCATAAAATTCCTTGGGCAACGGAAAATAGAATGGATTTTGTGGGATTTTGGGCTAATGGGTGGGCTCGTGGAAGGCTACTGGGCAGGTGCCACCGGCAGGCTCACGGGCTGGGCCTACGGGCGGGCCAAGAAAAAATTCATAGGCCCGAGCCCGCCCATTACAAACTACGGGCCGGGTAAAAGCCAGATGGGCCGGGCAAGCTTCGGGCGGGCCGTGGGCCTTCGGGCAAAATGATGACCCTTATTTACACCTCATTGAATCCTAGGGAAAAGTGTTTCATCATTCACCGAAAGCGGGGCTTAATTAGTTTCAAAGCCAAGTTTTGGAGGTTACAACCACCAACACAATGTAAAAACTCTTCGAAACGGTTTCTCCTACACTTCGATAAAATGTAGAAGCTCTTTGAACTCGTTGAAACACTTAAGCAAGGAAGATATACGTACGAACAAGGGATTTGATTACCAAATGAAACATAGAACGTGTTTTATCCTTGGTAGCCGTGAAGATTTGATAGTGGTCTTTTATCTACCCAATTTTCGTAAACGAAACATGAATTTTTTTTATGATTGTACTCCATCATCTGTTATTATACTTCAAAACTCTGTCTATTGATATGTAATGGGTCTTTTTCCGTTTTAAAATGAGGGAAATACGAGTGTTTTAACGAAATAAATTATTTTTTGACCCACTGAGGGTAAAATGGTCACATCTCTTGTTATACAAATGATTTTTTATCCAAAATAAATGTGTTAAAAAGTAAATTTAACAAGCTTTTCAACGATTCAAACCATGCACAAATCGGAGTTTCGAAGTTCCTGTATAAAGCTTGCAAAGTTCGACTTGTTTTGGATTGTGGGAGATGCGCCTGGGGCGCAATGAAGTGCTCCCGGGGCGCTTTAAATTGCGCCTCAGGAGCAATAAAGCTTCAAAAGAGGTCAAATTTTGAAGGGTTGCCCTGGACGCTCCCGAACTCCGATTTCCACATAGTTTGAACCATTTAAAAGCTTGTTCAATTTTCTTTCTAACCCGGATAGTTTGGATTAAAAAATCATTTGTATATCAAGAAATATGACTATTTTACCCTCAATGGTTCAAAAAAATAATCCACATTTCGAAAAACGCTCATATGTCCCTCATATTAAATTGAATCGAGCCCATTATATATAAATAATTTGAGCTTTTAAAGGAATAAGAGATAGTGCAATCCAACCATAAAAATATTTAACTTTCGTTAAAAAAAAATTGGGTAGAAATGAGCAACTGCAAAAATCATCAAGGCGACTAAGGCTAAAACATGTTCTAATTATCATTTGGTGATCAAATCCTTTGTTCGGAGTTATTTCTTCATTGGTCAAGTGTATTTCAATGAGTTCATAAATAATTTACACTTCATTGAATCGTAGGAAAAACTGTTTCGTCATTCCCCGAAAGCGGGGCTTATTAATTTCGAAGCCAAATTTTAGAAGTTACGACTACTAACACAACATTAAAACTCTTTGAAATGATTTCTCCTGCACTTCGATGAAATGTAGATGCTTTGTGAACTCTTTGAAACACTTAAGCAATGAAGAAATACGTACAAACTTGGGATTTGATCATCGAATAAAACCAAGAACGTGTTTTAGTCTTGGTGGCCTTGACGATTTATGTTGTGGTCTTCTTTCTACCCAATTTTCATAAGCGAAATTTGAATTTTTTTGTGGTTGGATTCCACCATCTCTTTGTACCTCAAAAACTATATTTGTTGACATATAATGGGTTTTGATCCGATTCAAAGTGAGGGATGTACGGGCCTCTTACCGAGATGAGTTATTTTTTTAAACCACTGAGGGTAAATTGGTCACATCTCTTGATATACAAACGATTTTTTATCCGAACTGCTTGGGTTAGAAAGAAAATTGAACAAGCTTTTCAACAGTTCAAACCACTCGAAAATTGGAGTTCGGAAGTGTCCTTGGCAACCCTTCAAAGTTTGGCGTCTTTTGCAGCGTTATTGCTCCTGAGGCTCAATTCTATGCGCCCAGGCGCACTTCAAATGCGCCCCAGGCGCATCCTACATTCCAAAACAAGTCAAACTTTGCGAGCTTGATACAGACACTGCTGAAATCCAATTCATGCGTGGTTTGAATCGTTGAAAAGGTTGTTCAATTTACTTTCTAATCCAAGTAGTGTGGATAAAAAAAAATCATTCGAATATATCAAGTGACGTTACCATTTTACCCTCAGGGGGTCAAAAACAATTATTTTTTGTAAAACACTCATATGTCCTCCATTTTAAATCGGATCAAGACCCATTATATATCAATAATTAGAGTTTTTAAATTATTAAGAGATGGTGCAATCCAACCAAAAAAAAAAAAAGTTTCGTCAATAAAATTGGGTAGGAAGGACCACTGCAAAAATCGTCAAGGCGACTAAGACCAAAACACATTAAAATTTGATTTGGTGATCAAATCCTTAGTTGTAGGTATATCTTCTTTGGTTAATTGAATATCAAAGAGTTTATAAACCATTTACACTTAAGGGTCATCATCAAGCCGGGTCGGGCCTGCCTAGCCCGCCAAGTCACTACCCAAGTCCGCCCACGGTCTGGGCCGACCGGGCTTCAACTTTTCCGGGCCGGGCTACCTGTTGTAAATTGAAGCGCAAGCCCGGCCCACGGTCTAGCTCAATTAACGGGCTAGCGGGCCAAAAGCCGGGTGGGCCAAAGAACTTTAAAAGCCGGGCGGGCGTAAATTTCCTTGAGCAAGGGAAAAAAGAAAGGATTTTGTGGTATTTTGGGCTAATGGGTGGGCCCGTGGCAGGCTATTGGGCGGGTTTCACTGGCGGGCTCACGGGCCGGGCTTACGGAAAGGCCCAGTAAAAATTCATAGGCCCGAGCCCGCCCATTACAAACTAGGGGCCGAGTAAAAGCCCGATGGGCCGGGCAGGCTTTGGGCGTGCCGCGGGCCTTTGGGCTAAATGATGACCCTTATTTACACTTCATCGAATCCTAGGGAAAACTATATCATCATTCACCGAAAGCGGGGCTTAAAGAGTTTCGAATCCAAATTTTTGAGGTTACAACCACCAACACAACGTAAAAACTCTTTGAAACGGTTTCTCCTACACTTCGATAAAATGTAGATGCTCTTTGAACTCTTTGAAACACTTAAGCATGAAGATATACGTATGAACAAGGGATTTGATTACCAAATGAAACATAGAACGTGTTTTATCCTTGGTAGCCGTAAAGATATGCTAGTGGTCTTCTTTCTACCCAATTTTCGTAAACGAAACATGAATTTTTTTTTATGATTGTACTCCATCATCTGTTATTATACTTTGAAAACTCTATCTATTGATATATAATGGGTCTTTTTCCATTTTAAAATGAGGGAAATAAGAGCATTTTACCGAAATAATTTATTTTCTAACCTACTTAGGGTAAAATGGTCACATCTCTTGTTATACAGATGATTTTTTATCCAAAATAATTGGGTTAGAAAGTAAATTGAACAAGCTCAACGATTCAAACCATGCACAAATTGGATTTCGAGAGTTCCTATATCAAGCTTGCAAAGTTCAAGATGTTTTGGACTGTTGGGGATGCACCCGGGGCGCAATGACTTGCGCCCGGGGCGCTTTGAATTGCACCTCAGGAGCAATAATGCTTCAAAAGAGGTCAAATTTTAAAGGGTTTCCCTGGACGCTCCCGAACTTCGATTTGTACGTAGTTTGAACCATTTAAAAGCTTGTTCAATTTTCTTTCTAACCCAAATAGTTTGGATTAAAAAATCATTTGTATATCATGAAATATGACTATTTTACCCTCAATGGTTCAAAAAAATAATCCATTTCAAAAACCACTCATATGTCCCTCATTTTAAATCGTATTGAGCCCATTATATATAAATAATTTGAGTTTTCAAAGGAATAAGAGATGGTGCAATCCAACCATAAAAATATTTAATTTTCGTTAATGAAAATTGGGTAGAAATGAACAACTACAAAAATCGACAGGGCGACTAAAGCTAAATTATCATTCGGTGATCAAATCCTTAGTTCGTAGGTATTTCTTCGTTGGTTAAGTGAATTTCAAAAAGTTTATAAATAATTTACACTTCATCGAACCGTAGGAAAAACTGTTTCATCATTCCCCGAAAGTGGTGCTTAAAAAATTTCGTAGCCAAATTTTAGAAGTTGCGACTACCAACACAACGTTAAAACTCTTTGAAACGATTTCTCCTACACTTCGATGAAATCCAATTCATGCGTGGTTTGTACTGTTGGAAAGGTTGTTCAATTTCCTTTCTAACCCAAGTAGTGCGGATAAAAAAAATCATTCGAATATATCAAGTGATGTGACCATTTTATCCTCAGTGGGTCAAAAACCATTAACTTTAGTAAAACACTCATATGTCCCCCATTTTAAATCGGATCAATACCCATTATATATCAATAATTAGAGTTTTTGAATTATTAAGAGATGGTGCAATTCAACCATAAAAAATTAAAAAAAAATTTCATCAATAAAAATTTGATAGAAAGGACCACTACAATAATCGTCAAGGCAACTAAGACCAAAACACAATCAAAATTTCATTCGGTGATCAAATCCTTAGTTGTAGGTATATCTTCATTGGTTAAGTGAATATCAAAGAGTTTACAAAGCATTTACACTTAAGGGTCATCATCGGGCTGGGCCGGATTAGCTCGCCAAGTCACTACCCTAACCTGCCCACGGTCCGAGCCGACCGGGCTTTTACTTTTTTGCTGGCCGGGCTATCTGTCATAAATTGAAGCGGAAGCCCGGCCCACTGGCTATCTCAATTAACGGGCTGGCAGGCCAAAAGCCGGGTGGGCCAATGAGCGGCCCAAAAGCCGGGCGGGCTTAAATTTCCCTGGGCAAGGTAAAAAAGAAAGGATTTGGGGGGATTTTGGGGGGCCTGTGGCAGGCTATTGGGCGAGTGCCACGGGCGGGCTCACGAGGCAGGCCTACGGGCTAGCCGAGTAAAAATTCATAGGCCCGAGCCCGCCCATTACAAACTACAGGCCGGATAAAAGCGCGATGGGCCGGGCGGGCTTTGGGCGGGCCGCGGGCCTTTGGGCTAAATGATGACCCTTATTTACACTTCATCGAATCCTAGGGAAAACTGTCACACCCTCGATTTTCAACATAATTATAGAGGAATTTTTATAAATAAAGTCTCACATTAATACGTACAATCCCCCAAAAGAAAGTTGACATTTCCATTTTCAACCATTACGCTCTAACGCCCAAATGTTTACGAAGGTACATCTTTAGCTCAATGGCCCTAAATCAGCTTAAGTACTGAATATCAAGAGGAGTTAAAGGCTTACAATATCCTTTAATCAAAAGATTTACAATTAGAGTTACAAATACATCTTTCAAAAATAAATTACAAAGATGCCTTAATAACTCTTCAGTGTTAGCTTTCAAAATCGTGTCCACAATCCATGCACTCCCAACATGAAGTTACTGTCCAAAGTTAGCACCTGAAAATAAAGTAAGGCTTGAGCTACACTAGCCCAGTAGAAAGCTCTAATCTAACAATGTATGCATATGAAATGTAGGAACGATAACAAGAGGAACAACAGCAATTGAAACCAATGGAATGGAGCAACAACAGTAATCCAACTTCAATCTTTCATTTCCAAAATCAATCATATTTTTCAACGTATAACTTGTGAAAGCACCATATGTCAAAACGTGTTCCGTACATGTGTCATGAGCCGAAGCTCTTACTGGGCCAATTAAAGGACCCCAATGTCCTCTGCCAGGCTCTTTACCCATTCGGGATGTCCTGATACGAGCATATAGCTCATGCCGGGCCAATTAAAGGACCCCGATGTCCTCTGCCAAGCTCTTTATCCTTTCGGGATGTCTTGAAATGTTTTCGTTGTGTCCGTAAAGTTTCAAAATCCTTTTCCAAACAATTCGTACCGTTCAAATGTGTATTGAGATCATGGATACGTACAATGAAGACATTTGGTACGAGTAATCAAGTTAAGGGATCATTCGGGAAGTTCTCGGAGTGGATCAGAAGTGACCGAAACCCAAAATAGTGTAGGAGGGATCAAAATCAGTAAGACTGTCCAAACACAAGGTGTTATCGATACTCATAGGAAAAGGTATCGATAACAAAGGATCGAGATCAAACAACAAGTGATGTTATCGATACCACGAAGAAAGGTATCGATAACAAATGGGTCAAGATCATTCCAGACGCGAGGGTATCGATAACGATGACAAACGTTAGGGATAACGATGACACGTTAGGGATAACAATGACAAACCTTAGGGATAACGATGACAAGGGTTATCGATAACAATGATTTTCTGGACTTTAGAACATAGTGTTATCGATAACAATGGAAATGTTATCAATAACAAAGGCTTTCGAGCAGATTTTTGACAGAATCACATGGTTTCTCAACAGCAACAACATTAAGAATGACAACAACGATCATGGGCACGATTCAAGCAATAGAAACAAGTCATAAACATATATTAAAAGTTAGAACTCCCTCCCTCAAAATCAAAGAACGAAATCAATAGACTTTCCAAGCCCTAGCTCCAATCTTTGAAACCAAATGAAATTTGTCTCCACCGAGCTCAAACCAACGAAGTTCGGATTGCAATACACATAGGGATGATGGATTGATGGGTGAGTTGCATGGGTTTTGTGTTGTTTGGGTGAAATTTGGTAAGAGTGAGAGTGAGAGCCGAGAGAGGGAGAGAGGAACGGGAGAGAGGGAGTGAGGGGAAAATAATTTCCCTGCCTCTCACCCCACACACATATATGCACACTTCACGAATTTACCCTTCAATTACCACACAATATCACATTAGCCCCAAATCTCGATATTTCAAATCAATTTCCTCCTTTTCATCTCTTATAAAACATTTAAATAAATTTTACGAATTTACGGGTCTCTACAAAAACTGTTTCATCATTCGCCGAAAGCGGGGCTTAAATAGTTTCGAAGCCAAATTTTGGAGGTTACAACCACCAACACAATGTAAAAACTCTTTGAAACGGTTTCTCCTACACTTCGATGAAATGTAGATGCTCTTTGAACTCTTTGAAATAGTTAAGCAATGAAGATATACGTACGAACAAGGGATTTGATTACCAAATGAAACATAGAACGTGTTATATCCTTGGTAGCCATGAAGATTTGATAGTGGTCTTCTTTTAGAACACCTCATTCAGTACAATCTTTTGATTGTACTGAATGAAGTGTTCCAAATTTCAATCCGTTTGAACGGGTGGAAAGATTTTAGTTTTCCGAACATTTTATCCCAGATGGTCATATTAATTTTGACTTTATGACTCTCGTTGATTAGCACTAAGAGATATTTGATTATTCGACTTCCTTAAACCTAATCAACGAGAGCCCTAGAATCAAAATTTAATTATGACCATTTAGGATAAAATGATCAGAAAACTAAAATCTTTCCATCGGTTCAAACGGATTGAAATTTGAAACACTTAATTTTTTTTTAAATCTTTTCCCTCAGTTTTTTTTTTTTTTTTGCTCAGCATCTTTCTTCTCAGTTTGACGAGGAATTGAAACGGCGTTAGACTCAGGGACCTTTTAAAGGCAAATTGAAAACGTCGGGGACTAAATCTGTGCAATTGATACGTTGGGACCAAAATGGAATGGATTGAATACTTTGAGGACCAAAAATGCCAATATTTAAAAAGCAATTTCAACCCCTTGACGGACTTGAGTTTATTTTCGAAAAGAAAAATGATTTTGGCATTCTAATTTGTGATGATGGCATTTCAAATTTTGTTTTTTAGTATACCTTGCTAGGTACTTGGTCCGTCCCAATTTATTTGTCCATTTTTTGACTTTTAAGTGTCCCAAAATGTTTGTCCATTTGACTTCTAAATGAATCAATTTCCCTTTTCACCCTTTCTTTTGTGGAATAGAGTAATTTTTTTAAAAAAGTTTAGGGTAAAAGTGAAAAATTGTATCTTTTTAGGTCTAATCATTGTATTCCCTAAAAAAGTTGAATTTTCGAGGTTAGACAAACAAATTAGGACGTAGGAAGAATAATTTTTATAGTAAAAAATAAGTTTTGGAGTGCCATCGTAAAAAATTGGAGTGCCAAAATCATTTGCCAAAACACTTGTCAAATCTAGATTTCAGCAGCCAATATAACAGCAAGCTATTCACCTTGTTTGGTTTGTATTTTTGAAATTTATTTTTAATATAATGAGTTTAGAGAAATAGAGAAAAAAAAAATATTGAGAAACGTCTAGAAAGAAAAATGAGATGAGTTGAGTCGTGAACCAAACAAGGTAATTGCCTTTTGATTTGTTTTTTTTTTTGTGTGTTTTTCTGTTTTTTTTCTTCGGTACTTTTTGCCGTGAGTCTTCCTCCGGAGGCGGGGGGGCTGCTCCCCCCCTTCCTGCTCCCCTTCCTGCTGCCTCCCCTTTCCGGGCCTACTCCGGTCTCGCTCCGATGATCGGAAACGTTCACTTTGTAGAGCTCGTCGAGTAGAACAACCATGTCAAAAATCAGCTTGATTGGATATCATTAAGTGCCTGATCGGAGCCCATATAACTCTCGGTCCATGGGTTACAATGGATTTGATTCAGTGTTTCGGATCCATTCTTTTTAAAATAAAAAGGTTCCTATCAAGGACTTAATGATATCCAATCAAGCTGATTTTTGACATGGTTGTTCTACTCGACGAGCTCTACAAAGTGAACGTTTCCGATCATCGGAGCGAGACCGGAGTGGGCCCGGAAGGGGGGGGGCAGCAGGAAGGGGAGCAGGAAGGGGGGAGCAGCCCCCCCGCCTCCCTTCCTCCCGCCCCAGTTCGATGGTTTTGTTGGGGGTTTCATTTGTTGGTTTTGAGATGCAAATTCTTTGGTTTGTAAATTTAGGCGTCCAAAATTCACCCATTTGCAGAATTCACACCCCAAAATAACCCAACCTTCAAATTCACACTCCTAAATCTTGAATTCACACATTATCTGCATAATTCACAACCCCTCAAATTACACAATTCGCGCATCTAAATTCAGAATTCACTTTCTTTTCTTTGGTTTTTTGATACGTAAATCCAGAATTCACACACGCAATTCAAATCAAAATAATAATGGCCGTCTGTGAAGAGGGTGGCATTGGGGGTTGGATTTGTAGAGGGTCGAAGTGCTTGAGAATGGAAATGGAGGAGGGGAAAACGGTGGTTATGTTGGCGGCGGCTAGAGTTTGAAGTGGGCAAAGCGGCCTTTAACAGTGTTTGTCTGTTCACTCGTACTATCTCACTTCCACTCTTTCTTTGTTCGCTGTGGTCTAACGCTTCAATGAGGAAGATTCTTTCCAGCCCTAGAATCAGAATGGCTTCCAATTACTGCTCAACAAGAAAAGGTACCTCTCTTCTCCTTTCCCTCAACTTCAACCCATTGCTGGCTGATGTAGCCTTGCTTCACTCCCAAATTCCAACAAACCCTTTTTCTCCTGAGTCCCTTGCAAACATGGGTTCAACCCAGATACGGAATTTGGTGTTCGAAAAACACAAATTGGGTTTCGATGAGCTCGACCATGCTCTTAGTTTATTCCACCGGATGGTCGAAACTCGATCTCGTCTTCCGGTGATCCATTTTAATCAGCTGTTGAGTGCTGTTGCAAAAATGAAGCAATATTTAACGGTAATCTCTTTATTCAGAGAAATGCGCGAGCTGGGAATTCCGATTAACGAGTATACACTAGGTATTTTGATCAATTGCTTTTACCGCATGAAGCGAGTTGATTTTGGGTTTGCTATCATCGGTTTCTTCTTCAAATGTGGTTACAGAGCGAATGTGGTTGCCTTCAACACTCTAATAAATGGGTATATTTTACAAGATAAGACTGCCGATGCTGTGAAATTGTTCCTGAGGTTGACGAAAGACGGAGACATTACACCTAATGAGGTTACGTACGGGACCATCATAAACGGCCTTTGTAAACTTGGAAACACTACAATGGCTGTACAGTTGGTCCGGAGTATGCAAAAATGGAACTTTAAGCCTGATGTTGTGATTTATAACACTATCATTGACAACCTTTGTAAGGACAGAAACATAGATGATGCTTTCATCCTCTTGTCAGAGATGAGAGAGCGGGATGTAATGCCAAATGTGGTTTCCTATACCTCTTTGGTTGATGGCTTGTGCAAATTGGGTCGATGGTTGGACGCCACAAGAATGTTGGGAGACATGATAGAGCAAAACATTATTCCGGATATTGTAACCTTTAATACTTTGGTGGATGCACTTTGCAAGGAGGGAAAGACTAAAGAGGCAGAGGGTATACTCGCGATCATGATTCAAAGAGGTGAGGAACCCGATGTAGTGACTTTCAATGCTCTTATGGACGGACATTGTTTGCAAGGACACATGGACAAAGCAAAAGAAGTGTTCAATTCCCTGGTGGGTAAGGGCCTTAAGCCCAACGTACGCAGCTATAATATTTTGGTGAATGGATACTGCAAGAGGAGGAATATAGACGAAGCCATGCATCTCTTCCGCGAAATGGCTTGTAAAGGGTTAAAACCTGATACCATCACTTACACCACTTTGTTGAAGGGGATGTTTACAATAGGAAGGTGCGCTACCGCAGATAGTTTGTTTCAGAAGATGATACAAAAAGGTCAAAATCCTAACATTTTAACTTACTTGGTTTTGTTAGACGGCTTCTTAAAGAACCAGAAAATCGTTAAGGCAGTGGAGGTGTTTCGTTCGATGCAAGATCAGGGCATAACTCCTAATATTGTTGTTTATAATATCCTCATAAATGGCATGTGCAAAGCTGGGAAAATTGACGATGCTCGGAAACTTTTTAGTTCGATTTCAGCTAGAGGTTTGCAACCCACTATTAAGACTTACTACACAATGATTAGTGGACTTTGTAAGGAGAACATGCTGGATGAAGTTGAGGAGTTACTCTTGCAAATGGAGAGAGGTGGGTGCCCACCAGATGATGTGACCTACAATATTGTGGTGCGGGCATTCCTGAAGAGGGGAGACAATGACAAGGTTATGATACTTCTACAAGAAATGATCAATAGGAATTTCTCACCAAATGCATCTACCACATCCATGTTAGTGGATTTGCTTACGGTTGATGGTGGGGATGACAAGCTTTTAAAAATGATACAGAGTCTTGTGCCTCGGGATACAAAACAAATGTCCTGAATATTGAGGGAATCACTCGAAGTTGTGAAAATATGGATGCTTTATTCGAGGTTATATTTTGTGTGCATCATGAGTCAGTGAAGGGAGTAAGCGAAAAGTGGGAAGGATATTTTGTTTAGATTTCTTCCAAAGGACTGCAGCCCACCATAAGGATCCATCCTGTATAATACAAGAAGTGTGATCTTGATATTGTAGGTGTTCCTTAACTTCCTTCCATTCATATCTATAAACTGGGACAGTCACTTGGGAATAGAGGATGGGCATTTTGATATGAGGTACATACACGAGGGAGCTCTGACTCAATTTTTGGTCTCTCTATCTGTGCTTGATTGAGAAGAGTGGTGTTCTGCTGCTAATGCCAGAACTTAAAAAATAGAGTCTCTTTTTGGGCGGCAGTGAGTATTTTTGTTCTAAAATATATGTATCTGTTGTTTCTAATCTATAAGATAAGGCACCAAGTCATATAACTGAAGAACATGATATACGGCATCAAGAGATAAACGACCAGATGGATCAGAAGAGCGAGTCACAGATCCAACCTGACGAACAGGAACAAAAGCACCACTAGCTGTAAAAAAACAAAAATAGATGAGGATGGTGTGACAGAAGAAGTAAGAACTGAGCTATTAGGAGTCATATGATGGGTCGCTCCTGAATCAAATATCCAGGATAACTAATAAAAAAATGGATTTTGGGAGTCCTCTGCCTTGGTCACCTGCTTTGTGAGCGAGAAGAGTCATCTTTTATTGGGGAAAGCCGGGCGGCCCTTCCAACTCCTGTTTTCAATTCAGGCATCGTCTTTTCCCAACCCACAATGTTTTACGTTTGAAAGGTATATACCTTTTACCATCATTTGTTACTTTTTTTTGGTAACTAACTATCATTTCTTACATGCAAGTGGTTTTATGTTATCCTGCAAGTCTTTGTCTGACTATCAATGGGAAAGATCGGTTAAACCCAAACCTAGAATTCCTACATAATGTACTCCAACCTCTATTAACTGCGCATTTTCTATTTCTCTGTCTTTCCTCTAATGTTCATATTGATTGGAGCGTGCATAAGATGTTTGTAGAATTGTGTCTTTGATACCGAATCCGACAGGCTCGGTAGGTGTTCCTATACTCTTTGCTTCTAAATGTGCCCTCCACTTTTGAAACAATTTCAATGCTATCGCTTGGAAAACATCTCAATTTGAAGTTAGAACCGCTAGGGAGTAATGAAAATCTCTTTTTGTCAAGTGATCGTTTTTGTGATAGTTCTAGAGATGAGTCAAAATAATACTCCATTTCATGTTCTCTCCATAGGCCAAAGTTTCATGTATATACCACTCTATTATTCAGAAGGAATTGTAACCAATTTCGTTTTCACTAGCCAAGAAAATGTAAAACAAATAGTTCCAAGTTGTGCCCCCTGCCGAGCGACCGTGGATTAGGTGGGACCCTGCTGCGTATCTTCGCTTGGCACCCATCTGAACTTCATCTTGAACATGTGGCTGGGACAAATAAGTCCTGGCCTAAAGCGGCCATGTGGATGGCTACCTACATCGGCCTAACGACTTGGACCACAAGAGTTTGATAGTTTGGGCCACTACATTTTCGCTTTTGCAACTTACTATTCATGCAAAAATTAATCGATGCCATCACTAGCAGCATCTTGGTCTTGTTTGATAGGGAGGGGGATCCTTCACTGTAATATCTGTACAGGAGAAATGAAAAACTTCATCCAACAGTGCTAATCCAATTGGGGTTAAATGCAACCTTTTTTGGAAGAAAATCTGTCCAATGAAAGTATAGATTTTTGTGTGGCAAGCCAGACAGAACAAAATAGCTACTGCTGATCAGTTGCTGAAAAGAAACATAACACTTCAAGGGAGTGGATGAAGATGCTAGAGTTATGGAGGAATCTGCTCCCCATTTGCTGTTCCAGTGCTTGTTTTCCTTGAAATTATTCAGGCCTTGTAGTCCTCTCTCCACATTGGCAGTAGTCACACCATATTGACTCGATGAACACTTCCTTATATGCAGGTGAGACCAAACTCAACACAAATGGCTGCTGGTATGACTTTAATTGAAGAGTAGGATTGAAGGTCTCTTCCTTGATTGCAAAGGAGATTGGTTTCTGGGCTACTATGGTCAGCTTAGGAGTGGTTCGAGTTTGGAGTCAGAAATATGGGGCATTTATAGAGGTTTTAACTACCACTAGTGAGATGCCGACGCGCGTACAACAATAACAATTTGAGGAATGTGTTGCCTATAGCAACTATGAAACAACACACGAAACTTAAAGCATCATGCAGAAATTATTTCATAGATTAATAGAAAAAATGTAATGATGCACTATTTTGTGGGAGCATGTCAAATCGAACAATATGTTGAGTGTGGTTGATATTTTTTCCAATATAGCAACGAATTATAGTGTAGAGATGGCACATAGGGATTTTTGCGGAGTTTAATCACAACCACCATAGTAGGCCTTATAAGGCAGAGCGAGTCATTTACAAAACATCGGGTCTGCAAATATCTTTGTAGATGTTCAAAGTCTATAACTCTCTTGAAAACAGAGGAAATTTGTACATTGCAAACCATCGGATCACCAGATATTTTGGAGAGTCATATCCTAATCCATTTACAACTAAGTAATGCCAAAACTTACAGCTTTTAGAAGTTTTTCCCTTTTGTTTGTTTCTCGTGATGTTTAAAAACCCCCTAATGTTGATTACCAGTGACCTCCCATCGAGTTCGTGTTAAATATAGTGTTGTGTATTAGCCTTTGTTTTGCTATATATAGTGAGATGCCGATGCGCGTCGTATTAGTCATTATTGATCAATGTGTTGATTGATAAATAATATTCATATTAGCATTCATTATCCAGTGAGGAATCCAATCGTGCGGACCTCACTTTTCCGATCAAATTTCAATGATCCGAGCCACTTAAAGTAATTAGAACGTGATTTTAAAGGTACCCACGAGAAATTAACAAAAAAATTGACCGGGAAGGTCTTGATCGGAGCAGTTTTCATTCAACGATTCAATAAAAAACTGCTTAAATTAAGCCCTTCGCGATCATTTTTTTTACTGATTTATTGCGGGACCCTTAAAATCAAGTTCTGCACACTTTGACCAGCTTGAATCATCGAAATTTGCTAGGTAAATGGGAGATCCGCACGGTAGAACCATTAGGGATTCTTCACTGGATAATTTGTGTTCATATTGGATAGCCAAATCGACATAAGAATGATGGATAATAATAGAAACACTTAGGTTTTATCTACTTATAGTTCTGTACTGTTGGGGTTGGATTTGTGTGGCAAAATTATGCAAATGTAAAGTGAAATTTGGGACAATTACAATAGTTCTACTACAATATTAACTAATTACCAATGTAGAAAATGGAATACAATGATGGTAATTACGATTATGCATCGGTGATGATTTTACTCCAAATTATCCAGTTCCCCTAATGCAAGGCTTTCCTCCAACCCATCTTGATTTATTAGGCCTTTACCCACATTGGCGAAACTGCACCGAAGTTGCTGTCAAAGGTTGGTATTCACCAACAAGAGAGAGTAACTATAATCTTTCACCTGACAAATAATTGCAAATTATACAAGGGCACCGATACTTATCCACACGAAGAAAAAAGACAACAATACTACACAAAGAAAGTCGTCCGTTAAAGAGAAATGAAGGAATGTGAAACATATATCACAAAAATGAAGCCCAGAGAATTTCGACTTATTCCTTTGTCAACCTTGCCCTTATCAACACAAGAAAAGAGTTAAATTAAAAGACGCTTGTAAATCTAGGTGGTGGAAGCATCACTATCTGTATATGCTTTCACCATCAGGTGTTCTCCTGTTACGATTGAAACTGTGGATTGTAAAATGTCATTTACTTAATGTTACAAATTGTAAAATGCAATTTTGAGTGTACATGAGTTTCGCATTTCGAACATCCTAGAGGATTTATACTTGAGAACTACTTTTAATGAAAAACTCTGCAAACTATATGCTATTATAATTCTACAAACATGTCAATTCATAGTAATAAAATTGTATTATTTTTCTTTATCATACTTCCTCGTTGTTTTATAGACTTTCTTTCCCTTTGAGCTATGAGAGTGGTTCTTATCATCAATGTTAATTCCATCCACCCCACATCCTTTCGTTATTGGCTTGTTACGGCTTTCTCTTGCAATGCCTTAAAAGGCGTTTGGCCACTGGTGTTCCCTCCCCCACCCCCCAAGTAGTTATGTCTCGCAGCTTAATTAGGGCTCTTTTCTTCCTTTTCCTCGGTTTTCTTCCTTTTTTGTCAAATTTAGGGTCCAGGTGGAGTCGTTTATTGCATTTGTAGATGAAGTTGTCGTCGTTGAAGGGTTTCCACTGATGAATTTTTTGGTCCCTCGCCACAATAGAAGCACGCCACAAAATTAAACAAGTACAAAGAACACAGAGTTCATGTGGTTCAGTTTTAATACCTACTCCACAAACAAAAAATAATTCCACTATATTGATTAAGTACAATGAAATAGGAAAAATATTAATTCCCAAAGTCACAATTCACTAATATTTTTTTTTTATCTCTCCCTAAGTTTCACAATATTTTTCTCTTTTATTTTCATCAATTGGGTTTATCTCACACACCTAAAAAAAAACCCTAATATCCCATTGGTATTTATAGTCTTGGAGAAAATCTCATCCCAAATAGTAACCTTATTACTCAGACATCATTCATTTTCCTGTGTCAATATGATTTCCTTGGCCAAAATTCCTTAACTAATAGGTCTTTTTGACCAAGACTATCTTGCCTTAAATAAAACTTTTCCAATTAGGAATTATTCAATTTCTTGGGCATCATTTCCATAGGTGGATCACAACAATCACCCCCTCAACCCATGTGGGGTAATTGAATTTGCACATCTAATTGGAGTGTCCTTGATTTCACGTGGATTATTATTCTAAACCAATCTGAATCCCACACGGGCGAAGCAAAATAAATCAACCCTTCATCCATGTGGGCTAATTTTCACACCCCCTCACCTAAGTGCACCACAATCCCTCAACGGGGCGCCTCACAAACCTCACTTCACAAATTGACGTAGCCCCACTGCTCCGACCTTTTGTGCAAAATGGGGAGATCGCCAGAACTAACCAAGTTTAAAGCAAAAGAGACCTTATTTTTATTAGGCACGCCTTTGACCTCGTCAACAAATTTTATCTCTTCACTTGGAGATTCCATGTGAACACCAACTCAATGCACCTCTTCTCGGCCAAAATTTTGCATGACCTTCACACTTTTCACATGCTCGCTTATGAGCCCAAGCATGCCTCTTTGAAACTTGTTGCTACCTTGTTCATCCTCACGCATCATATGTGCATTATCACATCCCATATTGCTTGCTCACTCTTTGACTTTTGCTACTCATCCACCATTGCATAACCATCAACCACCACCACCCCCCCTCTGCCCCCCCGTTATCACTAACTGCCACCATTACACCACCATCACTCAATTACCGCCGCCACCGCCGCCGCCACTCTTGTACTACCACCTCTTCCACCACTTCACCACCACCACTATTCCACTGCCACTTTACTACCATCACCATCAATACACCATCACCACCACCATTATTCCCACTATACCACCACCATTACTCCCATTAACACTTCACCACCACCACTACTCCACCACCCCCATCCCCACCACTGCTGCCATGCCGCCTCCGCCGCCACCACATCGCTACCATTGCACAACCGTCACTCAACCGTCATCAACACCGCTACACCACCATCACCACTTCAGTCCACCACAACAACTTCCACCATTGTACAACCATCGCTTTCCCACCATCACCACCATCACTCAACCGCCGCCACCACTTTAAACACCACCACTTCACCGCTATCATCATCACCATCAATCCACCACGCCACTACTCCACTACAACTTTAGCACCATCACCATCAATCTACCACCACCGCCATAGCACCACCATCACTCCCACATCTTTCTCCTTTTCACTCTTTCGCTCAATTTATTTTTTCCTTCTCTCTCTCTCTCTCTCTGTCAACCAAAATCACCCCACGGCTTCCCTCCCCCGTGACTGAACATCTCCTGCTTGCTTCTATTAAATATGCAATGACCAGTCACCAACAATTGACACTTGTCCTCCCCACCTTCCCTTGTAATTCTTTGTGTATTTTCATTCTTATTCCCTCATTCTTTTTGTCTTCATGCCACGTATTTATAGATACAAACAAAATCCACATGCTTTGCCTAATTTGCGGGCACATATACCTTATTTTGTCTTTTTCTTTTTTATATTACCTCAAATATGTACACAAACCCACCAAACTCATCATATCCATTCAAATCAATAAAATACTCGAACGGGGTATCAAAATCTTCTTGGAGTTGTATCCCACATCGGCTGATAAATGGAAGTTGGTGTGGTTTATAATGGAACGCAAGCAGTATAAACTGAGATTAACCTTTTGAGTTATGTGGTTAGGCTTAAGGTAAAACAAATGACATCCATGACCAACATACAACAAACGATGATTGTTCCTTTTACGCCCCAAAATCCACGAAAATAAATCAATCATCAATCGAGGTTCTACTGGATAAATATTAATCGAGGTTCTACTGGATAAATAGTAATGCTCCACTTCGGATTCTGTATTTGTTTATTTACCTGTTCACAATAGTGGATATATTCTTCCAAATGGACCGAAAATATTAAACTCATTACAAATTACTCCTAAAGGTTAGCTCTGCCATCTAATTAAACCTATTCTAAAGAACCAAACATTTGCCAATAAATTAGAAATCAATAATCTTTTACTCTTGAAATTTCACAAATGGTCCAAATCACTCTCAATTCGTTTTTTTCAAATGCTGAAATCACGCTCAATTTGCCATTAAATCTCTCTCTGTCTCAAATCTCTCTCTTTCCCCCTCCCTCCCTCCATCTCTCTCTCTCACTCTCTCTTAAAACCTCTTCTAATCCTATCCATCCAATTCAAGCAATGGTGGAATTTTCGCGAGGTTTACGCCTGAAATTATCTCTGTTTAATGGCCTCATTGTTTAGTCTTTTGCTAATTTCTGGATATATAATTTTTTTTTTTTTTGTTGAAACTCGTTTTTACAAGAAACAAAAATGGGTCTTTATTGGTTATGTTTAGTTTTTGAGTGAGTAAATTTTAATAATTATTGTCACTCGTTTTTACAGAAACGTGTTTCGATTGGATATTGATTGGAATCCGATGAACATGATTTTTCGTATAGTCAAAGTACTCGTCGAGCTCTGTCACATGAACAATTCTGATCATTGATCGAGACTCGAAAAAGGCCCTAAAAATGTAGACTTGCACGCTGTGTAGTTTTCTCCCAAACTACAATAAAGCCGTCTCCCCAAAAAAACACCCCATTTCCCATTTCGAGCGCCCCCATCTGCAACCCATCTCTCTCTCTCTCTCTCTCTCTCTCTCTCTCTCTCTCTCTCTCTCTCTCTACCACCGGAGACACAACCACCTAACGTCGCCGCACCATCGATGTACCTTTCTATCACCCATCGACACCCACCCCAAACGACGCCCACTACTGCATTCAATAGATCTGTGGATAAAAATAAAATCAACAACTCTTTAACGTTATTTATTAGGCTACTTCAGGATCAAAAACTTAATTACAGTATATAGTACTTGGCTACGTCTAAATACACCAAGGCTAGGCACCAAGATTCGACTCCTAGCAGCTATATACTCTGAATTTAATTGTTGAACGGTGTATAGGGTCACTGAGTGCAGCAAAACCAAGGAATACTCTTTCAAAGGTTTATCCTCCGGGAGTGTATCTCTTGGGGATAAGCCTACTTCTAAATACACTGTTAAATTTATCCATGTTTATACCGAAATATAAGTACTAAGCATGTTTAAAAAGAGTTGATTACGGCATGGTTTGGTTTAAAAAGTCACCTGGATTAATTTTTTTCTTTGTTCAAATAGTTTTCCCTTACAAGGTCACCTGCTTTGGCTTAAAATTTTTGTGAATTATTGATTCGTCTTAACGAGAGGAATAAAAAATAATAATAATAATGATCAAAATTTGAAATTTTGTAATTAAAGACAAAAATTATTTTAAAATTTGTCCGTTTAGCTTATGTTCATCTTTATTCGCGAGATTTTAAATTTGGCTTCGCTTAATTTATTTTTTTCCATTTGTCTCTCTCTTTCTCTCTCAACCAAAACCACCTCATGGCTTCCCTCTCCCACGACTGAACATCTTGTGCTTGCTTCTATTAAATACGCAATGACCAGTCACCAACAATTGACACTTGTCCTCCCCACCTTCCCTTGTAATTCTTTGTGTATTTTCATTATTATTCCATCTTTCCTTTTGTTTTCTTTTTGTCTTTATGCCACACATTCATAGATACAAACAAAATTCATCTGCTTTGCCTAATTTACCTGCACATAAACCTTATTGTCTTTTGTTTTTTTTTTATATTACCTCAAACATGTACACAAACCCACCAAACTCGTCATATCCACTCAAATCAGTAAAATACTCGAACGGGGTATCAAAATCTTCTTGAAGTAAAAAATAAAGCCAAGTCGTTTTTTCTTTTGGAAATTGTTACGAAATGACCAGTGAGCTATCGAAATTTGAACAACAAGGCTTGAATGAGGCCTTAATAGCCCAATATCAGTATATTCTAGGTGTCCAAGACAACTACATATGGGCCTTGAGCCTGAGACCCCTTGGGCAATGGTGATAATCCGACCTGGATGGGGAATATACAATTTTTTTTTTATCAAATGGGGAATATACTTTGGTGCTCAAATTGTTTTTTGATAAGCCAAGTCCCTTAAACAAGATCAAATTTGGAATCGCTTGAACTCTTTTTAAATATTTTGTTTATAATGTTTAACTCTTGAGATTTCCATTGTTGAGATGAATCAATATATATATATATATTTTTTTAAAAACGATACAAAACTAACAAATATAGGGCAAAAAAAATAAGGACAAAAAATTAATAAATGAAATTTACCCCAAAACAGAAGTTGTGAATTGTTTGATTTTATTTCTTACTTATTGATTTCTCTCTGTTTGAATGGTTAGTGCGGAAAGCATATTGTGGCCTAAAAATAACCATTGATTTGGATGTGGTTAGATGAAGTTGATCTTCACTACAAATTGGAAAATACTATTTTTTTAAAATTTAAGTCTGAAACTTATTTTGTTTTTTTTTAATTTTTGTAATTATTTATTTATATTTTCGTCATAATTTTTGGGGTTAATTGTTCGTCTTGAAGAAATAAATCAAAAAAATATAAAAATATAGACTGATATTTAAAAAATTCAAATAGTACGACACTTTAGACAAATAAGACGGCTGATTTGTTTGATACTTTTTATGTCTTTAGCAGACCTTTCGACTTTTGGTAATAATTTTGTATTCTTTAGACTGGTTTTATCAAGATGACTGATTAATTCAAAAACTAACCGCAAATCTAACCTAAAATTTGAAAAAGGCAAATAAAACACATAAAACGGAAAAATAAGTTAAGTTTATGATTATCAAACGAATTTAATTGATCATCATTCAATCAGTTTAAAGACTTTGATTGGGTTATCGATCAACTCTTTACTCCTATTTTACTTCTCAATCCCAACGAGGGAAGAAATTTGTTGGTTTAATTTCTTTTTTTCTTTCCGTTGACACATTAATTTTCTCTTTTCTTCTCTTTTTAGTTCCAAAAAATGATCCCGAAATCAAATCGAGAACATCTCTCTCTTACTTTACTCTCTCTCACACGTTCACCGCTGCAACCCCATCTCTAACTTTACTCTCTCTCTAAAACTTTACTCTCTCTCACACGTTCACCTCTGCAACCCCACCTCTCTGCCGCTCCTTCAAACTCCAGAGAACACGCCCCCTCTCTCTCTCTCTCTCTCCAACACCGGAGCCACCAACACAAATGCCGGACCACCACCAACCAAGGTCTCTTCCTTCCGCATCATTATTTATACACTGTGATTTGAACGATCAAAGACTACAGATATCTCTCTCGATCTCACCCTATCTCTTACCGTCTCTCGGATTGCTACAGATAGTGGACTCGGACTGTATTCTCTCCTACCAAGAAATCGATAGATCTGTTGAGAGTCGTGCTGAGCCTTCGATCGGAGTGGTCGTACGTGACTCCGGTCCAGCAAGAGGATGGACCGAACCCGGCTGTGCTAATCGCAAACAAGGAGAAGTTCTCTGAGACGATAGACTACTTCCGAGCTGTTTCGTAGGAGACGATGGTTGTTGGTATGTCTCTCTCTGTTCTGTTTCCTCCACGTCTTCTTCACCTTCTCCGGTTTGGTTCTATATATATAAATTGAGAGAGAGAGAGAGAGAGGGAGAGATGATTAAAACGCCATAAAGATTTTTCAGAAGAAATCAGATTTGATTCTGATTCGTTTGGGGAGAGGAAGAGAGAGTAGGTGCATGACTTTACCAAATCACCCCCACACCAAAACCCAAACGGTAAAACGAAGAATGAAAAAAGGACATGAAGGAAGACATGGAAAGTCTGAAAACCCATTAAAGTAAAAAAAAATTAACCTCAATCTAGACACCCCAATCTGCGGGAGCCACCACTGATTCCCTGCAGAACGACCAAAATACCCTGAACAAAACGATCCAACCTCACAGACACACCAGGGCATTCTTGATAATTCGCTGGCTTCGTCGCTTACACGTACGGACGAATTCAATCCTCCTTTAGGAAGCCAAGGAGGGATTCTCCTGAATAAAGTTCTTCCACTTGTTATGATTAAATCGGACTCCGTTAAAGCGGTGAAACTTATCGATGAGGGTCCTCTTCCTAATCAGACTTATCAAGCTTTGATTCAAGAATCGAATATCCTCCTGAACCGTACTGGAGCCACTCTCTCTCACATTTATCGTGAAGCAAACCAGAGCGCTGATCATTTAGCAAGTATGCTGCCACCTGCGAGGCGTTTTGTTATTAAAGACGGTTTGGGCGTAGCCCACCTTAAAATTAACTAGTTAGTTTGTTGTTTTTCCCCTGTAAGACTTTGTGGCTTTGAAGGTTTATGAATTTCCAAAGTATCAAAAAAAAAAAAAAAACAACAGATAGGTTCTACAGCTTTTTTCGATGCACCAAAAAGCCAAAACCTGACTTCAGCTAATTCAAGTTGACCCATAAACAAGCCGGTATGAAATCTTCCATGATATATTCTAAATCATTTTTGTTTCTTGTTACTTGTAAATTTGGCGAGGCTTCTGTGAATTCCTGAAGGAACGCAAAACGTCTACTGTTCGTTCCTTTCGTTGGTATAAAGGAGACTTTGATGTTGCTTTGCTCAAATAAACACGCACAAAGGAAAATTGCAGATTATTGACTTGAGTTCCTGAGTTTGGTTGGAGAATCAATTATCCCCGGTGATAAGTTTGTCCATGTGATAATATTTGATGACAGAGGGTGTGCAAATCTAATTTGGCAGGTCAACAGCCACTATAATGGGCTAGAAAGATAAGAAGAACTGCCAATCCTTAAACCACTGACTTACGCAAAATTAGTTGAATGTTCAAAGTCAAAAATTGCGAGCCAGAAGGATGATAAAAAATTTCAGAATCCTCATCTATAAATACACCATTAGTTGCAATAACATATGAATCACAAAGGCAAAGAAAAGGCAACACAAGAAGATCAAGCATACACGATAATTGTGAGAATGTCGTCCTCATGTGAAGGTAAATATTACTATAGTTTAGAGCTAAGCCGACTAACGCTTTGTTTGTGTTTGGGAATGTTATGTATTTTCTAGTTCTTGATGTGTCGAAAACCAAAAACTCAAAGGTAAAACGTGTTTTATAGATTTTAACACTACTACTACCGCACCATCATCAATACCACTCAACCACAACCAATCACCTTGCCAACCACTACCAATGCTGCCGCCGCCACTAGGCTGCCAGCACTACCACACCTGGTAGCACAATTCTTTTCAAGGTCGCGAGCAAAAACAAAATCCCTTTTTCTGTGTAAAGCATTTTTCAAGACCTTTTTCACTGGAGATATTTTTGTTGGTCCGAAACAAATGGTGCGCAAGTCTGTTACGTTGCATTACTTATTTATTAGTAGCTAATACAATATATGTCTTGTAAAAATACAGGTAAGAGTTCATGGCCCGAGCTCGTTGGGGCCCAGGGAGAAACGGCTGAAGCAACGATTGAGAGAGAGAATCCTCTGGTTAATGCCCAGATTGTGGTGGAAGGAACCGGGGTTATTAGGAATTTTGACTGCACTCGGGTCTGGGTTTGGGTTGATGACAACGGTGTCGTTACGAGGGTCCCCGTCACTGGATAGGATTTGAAGCTGGTTTGCGCTTAAAATAACAAAATTGTCATTGTACATTTAGTATGTTGCTATTGTATCTTCTTGAAGGAAAATAAAACTGGAGTTTGACTCCTCCTTGTATTTTACTTGATTGGTAATAAGATTGGCTTAATTTAATAGTCACTTGTGTTCTTGGTTTTCTTCTCTCTCTCCCTCCTTAAAATCAAGTCCAATACAATATTGGTATCAAAATAACTTTACCGAAGTTACTTTTTAGCTATACATTTTTTTGTCTAATATTTAAAGCATTTATGCAATCCAAACCAGTATCAACTTCTTCTCCTTAAGATTTGAACACACAACCAGAATGCAACTAAATAACCATCAGGCCAAGTGCCGCAGTTGGCTAGCTATATTTCCAAGTACGAAAAAATTGATAGGAGTAATATTGTTGCGCCAGGTGGTGTTGTTGGGTTCGGAGTGCCTCTATAGATTTGGTTATACAATGTCACTCCATGAGACTCTAAAAACAGACTTGCAGATGAGATGTCGAATGCCATAAAAAACTTAATTGAAACTCTCACTAACACCAATTAATTTTAGGAGAAATGATGAAAAAGTAGTCCGATAAGAGGTGTCAATAGAATACAATCTCAAATCTGAATCAATGTTCTGAATAGTGAATACCGTACCGGCTAAGGTACCGGTTTTTCTACTGGTACGGTACGTACCGGTATCGGTCAAATACCGGGTACCGTTTCGAATTTACAGCAACTACAACATCTATAATAATTATATATGATTATAATTCAAAAAAATCCACCATACCATGCAATTCATCATAAAATACCTATGTGTTTGTCTCATGTCCCACATTGCCTAGTTACAAAACTCTTTTCCATCTTAAATGACTTTGCACACTAGTGCTCTTGTGAAACAAAACCCAATGAGAGGTTTCGCGCACTCGGGAAGATGGGCCGTGATTGAAAGCAATTTCGAAAAATTGATTCGAAAACCAATTAATCGGATGCGCAACACGGGTTATTCGCTTGGGGGGGGGGCAATTTCGACCCCTTGACGGAATTGAGAGTTCTTTTTCGAAAACACTAGTCAAATTTTTTTCTCCTGTTTCTTGTCGTTAGTCTTTCTCCTGTCTAGATTTTCCCCAGTTTGGTGGTTTTGTGGGGGTTTCATTCTTTGGTTTTGGAAACGTTGTCAGAAGCTAGCTGATGGTAAGGGGTCGCTGTGTGAATTCTTAGGGTGAATTTTTGAATGTGTGAATTCATTGGTTTCAGAATTCACACCCCAAAATTCACTCATTTGCAAAATTCACACCCCAAAAAAAGCCCGGCCTACAAATTCACACTCCTAAATCCAGAATTCACACCTTATTTGCACAATTCACACCCCTCAAATTACACAATTTACACATCTAAATCCTGAATTCACTTCTTCTTTTTTTTTTTATAAGTAAATCCAGAATTCACACACGCAATTCAAATAAAAATAAATAACGGCGGTCTGTGACGAGGGTGGCATTAGGGGTTGGATTTGTACAGGGTCGTGGTGCTTGAGACTGGAGGAGGGGAAAACGGTGTTATGTTGGCGGTGGCTAGAGTTTTGCGTAGTACTAGTAGGGAAGCGAAGCGGGCAAGCGGCCTTTCACAGTGTTTGTCTGGTCACTCAGACTCTCTCACTTCCACTCTTTCTTTGTTCGCTGTGGTTAAACGCTTCAATGAGGAAGATTCTTTCCAGCCCTAGAATCAGAGTGGCTTCCAATTACTACTCAACAAGAAAAGGTGCCGTTGATGAGTATACGCAGGCTATTTTGATCAACTGTTTTTGCCGCATGAAGCAAGTTGATTTTGAATTTGCTATCTTGGGTATCTTCTTTAAATGTGGTTACAAAGCGGATGTGACTGCCTTCACCACTGTACTGAATGGTTATATTTTACAAGATAACAATGCCAATGCTGTGAAATTGTTTCTCAGGTTGACGAAAGATGGAGACATTACACCTGATGAGGTTACGTATGGGACCATCATAAACGGCCTTTGTAAACTTGGAAACACTACAATGGCTGTACAGTTGGTCTGGAGTATGCAAAAATGGAACTTTTAGCCTAATGTTGTGATTTATAGCGCTATCATCGACAACCTTTGTAAGGATGGAAACATAGATGATGCTTTCATCCTCTTGTTAGAGATGAGAGAGCGGGATGTAATGCCAAACGTGGTTTCCAATACCTCTTTGGTTGATGGCTTGTGCAAATTGGGTCGATGGTTGGACGCCACAAGAATGTTGCAAGACATGATAGAGCAAAACATTATTCCAAATGTTTTAACCTTTAATACATTGGTGGATGCACTTTGCAAGGAAGGAAAGACTAAAGAGGCAGAGTGTATACTCGTGATCATGATTCGAAGAGGTGAGTAACCCGATGTAGTGACTTACAACGCACTTATGGACAGATATTGTTTGCAAGGACACATGGACAAAGCAAAAGAAGTGTTCAACTCCCTGGTGGATAAGGGCCTGAGCCCTATATGTGCAGCTATAATATTTTAATGAATATAGATGAAGCAATGCATCTCTTCCAGGATATGGCTTGTAAAGGGTTGAAACCTATTGTCGTCACTTACACCAATTTGTTAAAGGGATTGTTTACATTAGGGAGGTGCGACGCGGCTGATAGCTTTTTTCATGAGATGATACGTAACGGTCAAAATCCTGACATTTTAACTTGCTCGGTTTTGTTAGACGGCTTCTTAAAGAACCACAAAATTGTTAAGGCAGTCGAGGCGTTTCGTTCAATGCAAGATCAAGGCATAACTCCTAATATTATTGTTTATGGTATCCTCATAAATGGCATGTGCAAAGCTGGGAAAATTGACGATGCTCGAAAACTCTTTAGTTCCATTTCAGCTAAAGGTTTGAAACCAGATGTTAAGATTTACAACACAATAATTAGTGGACTTTGTAAGGAGACCATGCTGGATGAAGTTGAGGAGTTACTTTTGCAAATGGGGGGAGGTGGGTGCCCACCAAATGATGTGACTTACAATATTGAGGGAATCACTCGAAGTTGTGAAAATACGGATGCTTTATTCGAGGTTATATTTTCTGTGCATCATGAGTCAGTGAAGGGAGTAAGCGAAAAGTGGGAAGGATATTTTGTTTAGATTTCTTCCAAAGGACTGCAGCCCACCGTAAGGATGCATCCTGTATGATACAAGAAGTGTGATCTTGATATTGTAGGTGTTCCTTAACTTCCTTCCATTCATATCTATAAACTGGGACAGTCACTTGGGAATAGAGGATGGGCATTTTGATATGAGGTACATACACGAGGGAGCTCTGACTCAATTTTTTGGTCTCTCTATCTGTGCTTGATTGAGAAGAATGGTGTTCTGCTGCTAATGCCAGAACCTAGAAAATAGAGTCTGTTTTTGGGCTGCAGTGAGTATTTTTGTTCTAAAATATATGTATCTGTTGTTTCTAATCTATGAGATAAGGCACCAAGTCATATAACTGAAGAACATGATATACGGCATCAAGAGATAAACGACCAGATGGATCAGAAGAGCGAGTCACAGATCCAACCTGACGAACAGGAACAAAAGCACCATTAACTGTGAAAAAACAGAAATAGATGAGGATGGTGTGACAGAAGAAGTAAGAACTGAGCTATTAGGAGTCATATGATGGGTCGCTCCTGAATCAAATGTCCAGGATAACTAATAAAAAGAAGGATTTTTGGAGTCCTCTGCCTTGGTCACCTGCTTTGTGAGCGAAAGAAGTCATCTTTTATTGGGTAAAGCCAGGCGGCCCTTCCAACTCCTGTTTTCAATTCAGGCATCGTCTTTTCCCAACCAACAATGTTTTAGGTTTGAAAGTTATATACCTTTAACTATCATTTCTTACTTTTTTTTTGGTAACTATCATTTCTTACATGCAAGTGGTTTTATGTTATCCTGCAAGTCTTTGTCTGACTATCAATGGGAAAGATCGGATAAAACCAAACCTCGAATTCCTTCATAATGTACTCCAACCTCTACTAACTGCACATTTTCTATTTCCTTGTCTTTCCTCTAATGCTTATATTGATTGTAGCGTGCATATGATGTTTGTAGAATTGTGTCTTTGATACCGAATCCTACAGGCTCAGTAGGTGTTCCCATACTCGTTGCTTCTAAATGTGCCCTCCACCTTTGAAACAATTTCAATGCTATTGCTTGGAAAACGTCTCAATTTGAAGTTAGAACCACTTGGGAGTAATGAAAATCTCTTTTTGTCAACAAGTGATTATTTTTTTGATAGTTCTAGAAATAAGTCAAAATAATACTCCATTTCATGTTCTCTCCATAGGCCAAAGTTCCCTTCATGTATATACCACTCCATTATTCAGAAGGAATTGTAACCAATTTCATTTTCACTAGCCAAGAAAATGTAAAACAAATAGTTCCAAGTTGTGCCCCTGCCAAGCGACCGTGGATTCGGTGGGACCCTGCTTCATATCTTCACTTGGGACCCATCTGAACTTAATCTTGAACATATGGCTGGGACAAATAAGTCCCGGCGGTTCGGTCAGCCAAAGCGGCCATGTGGATGGCTATCTACATTGGCCTAACGACTCAGACCACAAGAGTTCGGTAGTTTGGGCCACTACATTTTCGATTTTGCAACTTTCTATTCATGCAAAAATTAATCGATCAGATCACTAGCAGCATCTTGGTCTTGTTTGATAGGGAGGGTGATCCTTCACTGTAATATCTGTACAGGAGAAATGAGAAACTTCATCCAACAGTGCTAATCCAATTGGGGTTAAATGCAACCTTTTTTGGAAGAAAATTTGTCCAATGAAAGTATAGATTTTTGTGTGGCAAGCCATACAGAACAAAATAGCTACTGCTGATCAGTTGCTGAAAAGAAACATAACACTTCAAGGGGGGTGCATGAAGATGGTAATGGTCCATGGTGCAGAGTTGTGGAGGAATCTGCTCCCCATTTGCTGTTGCACTGCTTGTTTTCCTGGAAATTATTCAGGCCTTGTAGTCCTCTCTCCACATTGGCACCAGTCACACCATATTAACTCGATGAACACTTCCTCATAAGTCATATGCAGGTGAGACCAAACTCAACACAAATGGCTGCTGGTATGACTTTAATGGAAGAGCAGGATTGAAGGTCTCTTCCTTGATTGCGAAGGAGATAGGTTTCTGGGCTACTATGGTCAGTTTAGGAGTGGTTCGAGTTTGGAGTCGGAAATATGGGGCATTTATAGAGGTTTTAACTACCATTTTCCTGAAGAAAGTTCTTCCACATGTTATGATTAAATCGGACTCCATTAAAGCGGTGAAACCTATCGATGAGGGTTCTCTTCGTATTAAGACTTATCAAGCTTTGATTCAAGATTTGAAAATCCTCCTGAACCATACTGGAGCCACTCTCTCTTACATTTATCGTGAAGCAAACCAGAGCGCTGATCATTTAGCAAGTATGCCGCCACCTGCGAGGTGTTTTGTTATTGAAGATGGTGTGGGCGTAGCCCACCTTAAAATTAACAAGTTAGTTTGTTGTTTTCCAGCTTTCTCTTGTAGCTGGCCGGCTTGACTCTATTTTTGTTTTTCCCCTGGAAGGCTTTGTGGCTTTGAAGGTTTATGAATTTCCAAAGTATCAAAAAAAAAAACAACAGATCGAGAGGTTCTACAGCGTTTTTCGATGCACCAAAGAGCCAAAACCTGACTTCAGCTAATTCAAGTTGACCCATAAACAAGCCGGTATGAAATCTTCCGTGATCCTACATCATTTTTGTTTCTTGTTACTTGTAAATTTGGCGAGGCTTCTGTGAATTCCTGAAGGAACGAAAACGTCTGCTATTCGTTCCTTTGGTGCGTATAAAGAGACTAATTTGATGTTGCTTTCCTCAAATAAACACGCACAAAGGAAAATTGCAGATTATTGACTTGAGTTCCTGAGTTTGGTTGGAGAATCAATTATCCCCGGTGATGAGTTTTTCCATGTGATAATATTTGATGACAAAGGGTGTGCCAGTCTAATTTGGCAACTCAAAAGCCACTAAAATGGGATAGAAAGATAAGAATGAAAAACTGCTAATCCTTAAACCACTGAGTTACGCAAAATTATTTGAATGTTCAAAGTCAAAAATTGCGAGCCAGAAGGCTGATCAAAAATTCATAATCCTCATCTATAAATACACCATTAGTTGTGATAACATATGAATCACAAAGGCAAAGGAAAGGCAACACAAGAAGATCAAGCATACACGATAATTGTGAGAATGTCGTCCTCATGTGAAGGTAAATATTACTACAGTTTAGAGCTAAGCCGACTGACGCTTTGTTTGTGTTCGGAAACTTTATGTATTTTCTAGTTCTTGATGTGTCGAAAACCAAAAACTCAAAAGGTTAAACGCGTTTTATAGATTTAACGCTACTACTACTGCACCATCATCAATACCACTCAACCACAACCAATCACCTTGCCAACCACTACCAATGCTGCTGCCGCCACTAGGCTACCGACACTACCATACCTGGTAGCACAATTCTTTTCAAGGTCGCGAGCAAAAACAAAATCCCTTTTTTTGTGTAAAGCATTTTTCACAACCATTTTCACTAGAGATATTTTTGTACAACCAATCACCTTGCCAACCACTACCAATGCTGCGGCCGCCACTAGGCTACCAGCACTACCATACCTGGTAGCACAATTCTTTTCAAGGTCGCGAGCAAAAACAAAATCCCTTTTTCTGTGTAAAGCATTTTTCACAACCCTTTTCACTGGAGATATTTTTGTTGGTCTGAAACAAACGGAGTGCAAGTCTGTTAAGTTGCATTACTTATTTATTAGTAGCTAATACAATATATGTCTTGTAAAAATACAGGTAAGAGTTCATGGCCCGAGCTCGTTGGGGCCCAGGGAGAAACAGCTGAAGCAACGATTGAGAGAGAGAATCCTCTGGTTAATGCCCAGATTGTGGTGGAAGGATCCGAGGTTATTGGGACTTTTGATTGCACTCGGGTCTGGGTTTGGGTTGATGACGACGGCGTTGTTACAAGGGTCCCCGTCATCGGATAGGATTCGAAGCTGGTTTGCGCTTGAAATAACAAAATTGTCATTGCACATTTAGTATGTTGCTATTGTATCTTCTTGAAGGAAAATAAAACTGGAGTTTGTCTCCTCCTTGTATTTTACTTGATTGGTAATAAGATTGGCTTAATTTAATAGTCACTTGTGTTCTTGGTTTTCTTCTCTCTCTCCCTCCTTAAAATCAAGTCCAATATTGGTATCAAAATAACTTTACCAAAGTTATGTTTTAGCTAAATACATTTTTTTGTCTTATATTAGAAGCATTTATACTATCCAAACCATTATCAACTTCTTCTCCTTAAGATTTGAACACACAACCTGAATGCAACTAAATAACCGTCATGCCAAGTGCCGCAGTTGGCTAGCTATATTTCCAAGTACGAAAAAATTGATAGGAGTAATATTGTTGCGCCAGGTGGTGTTGTTGGGTCCGGAGTGCCTCTATAGATTTGGTTATACAATGTCACTCCTTGCGACTCTGAAAACAGACTTGCAGGTACGATGTCAAATGCCATAAAAAACTTAATTGAAACTTTCGCTTACACCAATTAATTTTAAGATAAATGATGAAAAAAATAGTTTAATAAGAGGTGTCAATCGAATACAATCTCATCGCACTATGCGATGCTGATTAGTTGAGTTAAGCGATGTGACAAATTTGACAAAAGTCAAAATTATTGTTAGTGGCACAGAAGTTAAAAAGCAATTTCGACCCCTTGATGGACTTGAGCTTTTTTTCGAAAACACTAGTCAAATCTAGATTTCAGCAGCCAATAAGAGCAAGATATTAATGCCTTTTGATTTGTTTTTCAGTGTTTATTTCTGGTTTTTTCTTCGGTTTCTTGTCATCAGTCTTTCTTTCGTCTAGATTTTCCCCAGTTTGGTGGTTTTGTTAGGGTTTTATTCGTTGGTTTTGGGATCACGTAGAAGCTAGCTGATGATGAGGGATCACTGTGTGAATTCTTGGTGTGAATTTTTGAAGGTATGAATTCATTGGTTTCAAAGTTCACACCCCCAGAATTCACTCATTTGCGGAATTTACATCCCAAAAATAATCCGGCCTACAAATTCACACTCCTAAATCCAGAATTCACACCTTATCTGCACAATTCGCACCCATTTTTTTTTTTTGACGAGTCAATCAACTTCATTTCATTATGAAGTGCCCATCGGGAAATTACAGGAATCCACCGAAAATACAGAGATATAGGCTAAACATGAACGACAGGTAGGAACCTAAACTCCACCACCGAGAAATAAGCACATACTGCAAAGCAGAGCCGACACACGAAGTTCGACCAATAGAACTGTTCACCGAAATAAAGATTAAGCACCAACGGGAACGAAACCTAATCACTGAATAAGTAAGAAAACAGGGATCCCTTTTCATCGAACCAATCTTAACCCCGAAAACTGCCACCGGAGCAAGAAGACCAAAAACAACCCACCATCGTCCGACAATCCTCAATAGGTGCTGGATTATTCGCCCACCATCCCTTCCACACTAGATCAGAGAAAAATCAGACTGGTACCTACTCCTGACTGGGGAGACCAGCCAAAAAACCCGAAAAAACCGGTGAAACAGAAGGAAAAAAAAAAAGAAAAAGAAAACCCTAAGTCCATCACACTATTATTATCTCGCCGCCGGCCACTATCCGCCGGAATTCATTCCCCTTAAATTACACAATTTACACATCTAAATCCTGAATTCATTTTTTTTTATTTTTTATAAGTAAATCCAGAATTCACAAAGGCAATTCAAATCCAAATAAATAACGGCCGCCTGTGAAGAGGGTGGTATTGGGGGTTGGAATTTGTAAAGGGTCGGGGTGCTTGAGACTGAAGGAGGGGAAAACGGTGGTTATGTTGGCGGTGGCTAGAGTTTTGCGTAGTACTAGTAGGGAAGCGAAGTGGGCAAGCGGCCTTTCACAGTGTTTGTCTGGTCACTCATACTCTCTCACTTCCACTCTTTCTTTGTTCGCTGTGGTCAAACGCTTCAATGAGGAAGATTCTTTCCAGCCCTAGAATCAGAATGGCTTCCAATTACTACTCAACAAGAAAAGGTACCTCTCTTCTCCTTTCCCTCAACTTCAACCCATTGCTGGCTGATATAGCCTTGTTTCACTCCCAAATTCCAACAAACCCTTTTTCTCCTGAGTCCCTTCCAAACATGGGATCAACCCAGATACGGAATTTGGTGTTCGAAAAACACAAATCGGGTTTCGATAAGCTCGACCATGCCCTTAGTTTGTTCCACCGGATGGTCGAAATTCAATCTCGTCTTTCGGTGATCGATTTTAATCAGCTGTTAAGTGCTGTTGCAAAAATGAAGCAATATTCAACGGTAATCTGTTTATTCAGAGAAATACGGCTGCTGGGAATTCCCGTTGATGAGTATACGCAGGCTATTTTGATCAACTGTTTTTGCCGCATGAAGCGAGTTGATTTTGGATTTGCTATCTTGGGTATCTTCTTTAAATGTGGTTACAAAGCGGATGTGGCTGCCTTCACCACTCTACTGAATGGGTATATTTTACAAGATAACACTGCCGATGCTGTGAAATTGTTCCTGAGGTTGACGAAAGACGGAAACATTACACCTGATGAGGTTACGTATGGGACCATCATAAACGGCCTTTGTAAACTTGGAAACACTACAATGGCTGTACAGTTGGTACGGAGTATGCAAAAATGGAACTTTAAGCCTAATGTTGTGATTTATAGCGCTATTATCGACAACCTTTGTAAGGACGGAAATATAGATGATGCTTTCATCCTCTTGTCAGAGATGAGAGAGTGGGATGTAATGCCAAACGTGGTTTCCTATACCTCTTTGGTTGATGGCTTGTGCAAATTGGGTCGATGGTTGGACGCCATAATAATGTTGCAAGACATGATAGACCAAAACATTATTCCAAATGTTTTTACCTTTAATACATTGGTGGATGCACTTTGCAAGGAAGGAAAGACTAAAGAGGCAGAGCGTATACTTGCGATCATGATTCGAAGAGGTGAGGAACCCGATGTAGTGACTTACAGTGCACTTATGGACGGATATTGTTTGCAAGGACGCATGGACAAAGCAAAAGAAGTGTTCAACTCCCTGGAGGATAAGGGCCTTGAGCCTAACATACACGGCTATAATATTTTGGTGAATGGATACTGCAAGAGGAGGAATATAGACAAAGCCATGCATCTCTTCCGTGAAATGGCTTGTAAAGGGTTAAAACCTGATACCATCACTTACACCACTTTGTTGAAGGGGATGTTTACAATAGGAAGGAGCGCTACTGCAGATAGTTTGTTTCAGGAGATGATACGCAAAGGTCAAAATCCTAACATTTTGACTTACTCGATTTTGTTAGACGGCTTCTTAAAGAACCACAAAATCGTTAAGGCAATGGAGGTGTTTCGTTCGATGCAAGATCAGGGCATAACTCCTGATATTGTTGTTTATAATATCCTCATAAATGGCATGTGCAAAGCTGGGAAAATTGACGATGCTTGGAAACTTTTTGGTTTGATTTCAGCTAGAGGTTTGCGACCCACTATTAAGACTTACAACACAATGATTAGTGGACTTTGTAAGGAGACCAAGCTGGATGAAGTTGAGGAGTTACTCTTGCAAATGGAGGGAGGTGGGTGCCCACCAGATGATGTGACCTACAATATTGTGGTGCGGGCATTCCTGAAGAGGGGAGACAATGACAAGGTTATGATACTTCTACAAGAAATGATCAACAGAAATTTCTCACCAAATGCATCTATCACATCCATGTTAGTGGATTTACTTACAGTTGATGGTGGGGATGACAAGCTTTTAAAAATGATCCAGAGTCTTGTGCCTCGGGATACAAAAAAAAAAAAGCCCTGAATATTGAGGGAATCACTCGAAGTTGTGAAAACATGGATGCTTTATTCGAGGTTATATTTTCTGTGCATCATGAGTCAGTGAAGGGAGTAAGTGAGAAGTGGGAAGGATATTTTGTTTTCCAAAGGACTGCAGCCCATCGTAAGGATGCATCCTGTATGATACAGAAGTGTGATCTTGATATTGTCGGTGTTCCTTAACTTCCTTCCATTCATATCTATAAACCGGGACAGTCACTTGGGAATACAGGACGGGCATCATTTTGATATGAGGTACATACACGACGTAGCTCCGACTCAATATTTTGGCATCTCTATCTGTGCTTGATTGAGAAGAATGGTGTTCTGCTGCTAATGCCAGAACTTAGAAAATAGAGTCTCTTTTTGGGCGGCAGTGAGTATTTTTGTTCTAAAATATATGTATCTGTTGTTTCTAATCTATGAGATAAGGCACCAAGTCATATAACTGAAGAACATGATATATGGCATCAAGAGATAAACGACCAGATGGATCAGAAGAGCGAGTCACAGATCCAACCTGACAAAGAGGAACAAAAGCACCACTAGCTGTAAAAAAAACAGAAATAGATGAGGATGGTGTGACAGAAGAAGTAAGAACTGAGCTATTAGGAGTCATATGATGGGTCACTCCTGATTCAAATATCCAGGATAACAAATAAAAAGTAGGATTTTGGGAGTCCTCTGCCTTGGTCACCTGCTTTGTGAGCGAGAAGAGTCATCTTTTATTGGGTACCTGCTTTGTGAGCGAGAAGAGTCATCTTTTATTGGGTAAAGCCGGGCGGCCCTTCCAACTCCTGTTTTCAATTCATGCATCGTCTTTTCCCAACCCACAATGTTTTACGTTTGAAATTTATGTACCTTTTGCTATAATTTCTTACTTTTTTTTGGTAACTAACTATCATTTCTTACATACAAGTGGTTTTATGTTATCCTGCGAGTCTCTGTCTGACTATCAATGGGAAAGATCGGTTAAACCCAAACCTAGAATTCCTACATAATGTACTCCAGCCTCTACTAACTGCGCATTTTCTATTTCATTGTCTTTCCTCTAATGTTCATATTGATTGTAGCGTGCATAAGATGTTTGTAGAATTGTGTCTTTGATACCGAATCCTACAGGCTCGGTAGGTGTTCCCATACTCTTCGCTTCTAAATGTGCCCTCCACCTTTGAAACAATTTCAATGCTATCGTTTGGAAAACGTCTCAATTTGAAGTTGGAACTGCTAGGGAGTAATGAAAATCTCTTTTTGTCAACAAGTGATTATTTTTGTGATAGTTCTAGAGATAAGTCAAAATAATACTCCATTTCATGTTCTCTCCATAGGCCAAAGTTTCATGTATATACTACTCTATTATTCAGAAGGAATTGTAACCAATTTCATTTTCACTAGCCAAGAAAATGTAAAACAAATAGTTCCAAGTTGTGCCCCCTGCCGAGCGAACGTGGATTCGGAGGGACCCTGCTGCGTATCTTCGCTTGGCTCCCAGCTGAACTTCATCTTGAACATATGGCTGGGACAAATAAGTCCCGGCGGTTCGGTCAGCCAAAGCGGCCATGTCGATGGCTACCTACATCGGCCTAACGACTCAGACCACAAGAGTTCGGTAGTTCGGGCCACTACATTTTCGATTTTGCAACTTACTATTCATGCAAAAATTAATCGATGAGATCTCTAGCAGCATCTTGGTTTTGTTTGATACGGAGGGGGATCCTTCACTGTAATATCCGTACAGGAGAAATGAGAAACTTCATCCAACAGTGCTAATCCAATTGGGGTTAAATGCAACCTCTTTTGGAAGAAAATATGTCCAATGAAAGTATAGATTTTTGTGTGGTCAGCCATACAGAACAAAATAGCTACTGCCGATCAGTTGCTGAAAAGAAACATAACACTTCAAGGGGGTGGATGAAGATGGTAATGGTCCATGGTGCAGAGTTGTGGAGGAATCTGCTCCCCATTTGCTGTTGCACTGCTTGTTTTCCTGGAAATTATTCAGGCCTTGTAGTCCTCTCTCCACATTGGCACCAGTCACACCATATTAACTCGATGAACACTTCCTCATAAGTCATATGCAGGTGAGACCAAACTCAACACAAATGGCTGCTGGTATGACTTTAATGGAAGAGCAGGATTGAAGGTCTCTTCCTTGATTGCGAAGGAGATTGGTTTCTGGGCTACTATGGTCAGCTTAGGAGTGGTTCGAGTTTGGAGTCGGAAATATGGGGCATTTATAGAGGTTTAACTTCCATTCTCCTGAAGAAAGTTCTTCCACATGTTATGATATCGGACACCGTTAAAGCGGTGAAACTTATCAATGAGGTTCCTCTTCCTATTCAGACTTATGAAGCTTTGATTCAAGATTCGAAAATCCTCCTGAACCATACTGGAGCCACTCTCTCTCACATTTATCGTGAAGCAAACCAGAGCACTGATCGTTTAGCAAGTATGCCGCCACCTGCGAGGCGTTTTGTTATTGAAGACGGTGTGGGCGTAGCCCACCTTAAAATTAACTCGTTAGTTTGTTGTTTTCCCGCTTTCTCTTGTAGCTGGCTTGACTCTAATTTTGTTTTTCCCCTGTTGGCTGTAAGACTTTGTGGCTTTGAAGGTTTATGAATTTCCAAAGTACCAAAAAAAACAACAGTGAAGCTTTAAAGCTGGATATGAATAAAGCGTATGATCGAGTTAACTGGGATTGTCTTCTTAGTTTGTTGCGGGTTATGGGTTTCAGTCAGAAATGGCTGGGCTGGATACGCCAGTGTATTACCACGGTGTCGTTCTCTATTTTGGTTAATGGGCAGACATCTAGATCCTTCGTGCCAACTTGTGGAATTCGGCAAGGGGATCCCTTCTCGCTTTATCTGTCCACTCTGATTGCTCAAGCGCTTTCTGATGGTTTGGCGGAGTTTGCAGCTAATAATGTGCGTCGAAGAGTTGTTGTAAGTCCTCGCGCCCCCCCTATATCACATTTATTGTTTGCGGATGATTGCTTTATTTTTATGGATAATAACATGGATCATGCTTGGTGTCTTAAACTACTTCTTGATATTTACTGTGCTCAAGCAGGTCAAAAGATCAATTTTGCGAAGTTGGAGCTGTTTGTAAGTCCTAATATGCAATTAAGGGATGTGGATTGGTTAAAGCGTATATTTGGTGTCAGATGTGTTGATAGACCTGGGGTCTATTTGGGTGCTAATTTGGATTTTTCTTGTCAGAAAGGGAGTCTTTTTTCTCGCGTTTTAGATAGGATCCAAGTTAAACTTAGTAATTGGAAGATCCCTTCATTGCCTTTTGCAGCCAGACTAGTTTTGGCTAGGCATGTCATGCTGACTATTCCAATTTATTTGCTCTCTGTGTTTCAGGCTCCTGTGTATTTTTTGAATCAAGGTTAAAAGGGTGGTTACTCATTTTTTGTGGCATGGTGAGAAGGAGAAGGGTATAGTTTGGCGGAAATGGAGTATTTGTTGTTTACCTAAGAGTAGGGGTGGTTTGGGTTTGCAAGATTTGGGGTGTTTAAATCAAGCATTGTTAGCTAAGATGGCGTGGAGGATTTTTAAAAATCCTGACTCGCTTCTTTCATCAGTTTTGCATGGAAAATATTGCTCCCACACGGACTTTCTTAATGCCAAGGCTGCTTCTAATGCGACCTGGGGTTAGAGAAGTATTCTATGGGGGAAGAAGTTGTTGAAAGAAGGCTTAAAATGGAGAGTGAGCAGTGGGAATAAGGTGAATGTATTTAAGGAGGAATGGATTCCTAAACCCTCTAATCCTTATGTTGGTAGGGATATGTCTCGGCATTTTCATAGTTTCAAAGTGGCTGACTTGTTTGATCAAGGCTCTAGGGTGTGGCGTTTGCCTTTGGTTTCCATGCTATTTTCGGGAGATATAGCTCAGAAAATTTCGGAGGTGTATGTTCCCATCTCTAATGTGGAGGATGATCTAGTGTGGGAGCATTCTAAAAATGATGTTCTTTCAGTTTAGTCAGCATACCTGTTTCAGTTTTCAAAATCTCATAGTCAAGTTCTTGAGAAGGTTAGAGATCTGTTTGGGCCGTGGGGGAGAGTTTGGGGCCTGGGTTTGCCTCCAAAGTACTTGTTGTTTATTTGGAAGGTCTTGCACCGGATTTTAGCCGTGAAGGATGCTTTGTTAAGGAGGAATGTAAGTGTTGATCCGAGTTGTCCTATGTGTGGTCAAGAGGTGGAGACGATTGAGCATCTATTTTTTCAGTGTTGGTTTGCTAAAAGGGTGTGGCGGGCTTCACATATGGGTTTTAATTTTGATGTGGGCTCTCTAGTTTTGTTTGTTTGGGGTTTGGTTTGCAAAGTGGTTGACGGAGGCGCCTTGTTTGGAGTTGGTTTGGGACTCAGTTTTTATTTTGTGGTCTATTTGGTGTGTGCGTAATGACGTTGTATTTTATAAATGTTGACTGCGACTTAGTCAATCCTTTGGATAATGTGTTGGCCTGCTTTTTAGGCCTCTAGAATTTATGCAAGTTCAGGAAGAAATGTGAGTTGCAGGATGGTTGGCATTTTAGTGTCGGTAGTTGGGCTGCTTCAAAGAGGTCTGAGTTGCAGTTTGTGTTTGGAAGAGGAGGGGAGGATGTACGAGGTTTGTTTCTTTCCTTACGGATGGTGCATGGCAGGCCAATACAAAGAGGGGTGCGATGGCTTGGGTTCAAGTAGGAGATGGTGGGCAAGAGGTGGCATATCAAGTAGCCATGTGAAGCTCCTCTTCGGCAGCTATGGTAGAAATCAGGGCTGGTTTGTTAGTGCTGGAATGGGCCTTTGGTCAAGGGTTGCGGGAGATTTGCATTCGTACTGATTGTGCAGCATTTGTGCAAGGGCTTCTCAATCCTGCAGATGCCGAATTTACCATGCAAACGGCTCTTATGGATTTTTGTTCCTTATGTACTTGTTTTAATGTAGTTAAAGTTGTTAAGATGGATAGGCAAGTAGTGCAGGCTGCTCATGTGAAAGTAAGGGCAGCTTTGTTGAACTTGTAATCTTGTGTTTCAATGTAATGCATTGAGCTTGTTCGTCAAAAAAACAAACAACGGGGAGGTTCTACAGCATTTTTCGATGCACCAAAGAGCCAAAACCTGACTTCAGCTAATTCAAGTTGACCCATAAACAAGCCGGTATGAATCTTCCATGATATCCTAAATCATTTTTGTTTCTTGTTACCTGTAAATTTGGCGAGGCTTCTGTGAATTCCTGAAGGAACGAAAGCGTCTACTATTCGTTCCTTTCGTGCGCATAAAGAGACTTTTATGTTGCTATGCTCAATAAACACGCACGAAGGAAATTGCAGATTATTGACTTGAGTTCCTGAGTTTGGTCGGAGAATCAACTACCCTTGGTGATAAGTTTGTCCATGTGATAATATTTGATGACATGTCAAAGCCACTAAAATGGGCTAGAAAGATAAGAAGAACTGCCAATCCTTGAACCACAGAGTTACGCAAAATTATTTGAATGTTCAAAGTCAAAAATTGCGAGCCAGAAGGATGATCAAAAATTTCAGAATCCTCATCTATAAATACACCATTAGTTGCGATAACATATGAATCACAAAGGCAAAGGAAAGGCAACACAAGAAGATCAAGCATACACGATAATTGTGAGAATGTCGTCCTCATGTGAAGGTAAAATATTACTACAGTTTAGAGCTAAGCCGACTAACGCTTTGTTTGTGTTCGGGAAAATATTTTTCCGGAAAACGTTATGTATTTTCTAGTTCTTGATGTGTCGAAAACCAAAAACTCAAAGGTAAAACGCGTTTTATAGATTTAACACTACTACTACCGCACCATCATCAATACCACTCAACCACAACCAATCACCTTGCCAACCACTTTCACTGCTGTCGCCGCCACTAGGCCACCAGCACTACCATAACTAGTGGCACAATTCTTTTCAAGGTCGCTAGCAAACACAAAATCCATTTTTCTCTGTAAAGCATTTTTCAAGACCTTTTTCACTGGAGATATTTTTGTTGGTCCGAAACATACGAAGCGCAAGTCTATTAAGTTGCATTTCTTATTTATTAGTAGCTAATACAGTATATGTCTTGTAAAAATACAGGTAAGAGTTCATGGCCCGAGCTCATTGGGGCCCAGGGAAAAACAGCTGAAGCAACGATTGAGAGAGAGAATCCTCTTGTTAATGCCCAGATTGTGAAGGAAGGATCCTCGGTTATTTTGAATTTTGATTGCACTCGGGTCTGGGTTTGGGTCGATAAAGACGGCGTCGTTACGAGGGTCCCCATCATTGGATAGGATTCGAAGCTGGTTTGCGCTTAAAATAACAAAATTGTCATTGTACATTTCATATGTTGCTATTGTATCTTGAAGGAAAATAAAACTGGAGTTCGTCTCCGCCATGTATTTTACTTGATTGGTAATAAGATTGGGTTCATTTAATTGTCACTGTGTTCTTTGCTCTACTCTCTCTCTCTCTCTCTCTCTCTCTCTCTGAAAGCAAGGCTGTGTTTTTTAGGCTTTCTTCGCGGTCGTGTACGAATTTTTTTCATGGTTTATATTTTTACGTCCCTCTCTTCTCGCGACGAACATTATACTTGCACAAGATTTAAAAAAAAAGGGACTCTAATATGCAATTTTAATAAAAATTAAAAATAACTTTGTTTAACTTCACAAATTCTCGAACCTCCTACCTAAACTTAAACATATCCCCTTTCATTTTACTCTTTTCAGCCTCTTCAACACTTTCGCATTACTCAAAGAGTACTTCACCAATCTCATCTCGAGCTTCTAGGAAATACGAAAGAGATACCCATTGAACATGACTGTTAACATGCAGCTCCAACGAAGTTAAATTATGAATCGTTGGAAGGTTGAGAAATCGATAAAGGTCGAGATTGCCCTCATCTGGATCTTGCATAATGTCATAGTATAGCAGAATAGTCTACAAGCGAGAAAAAAATAAGGACAACACCGTAAATTGAACTCTGAAGACTTGGGGTATTGAGTTCGATCTCGTACGTGTCTGAACTAACACGATAAACAACATCATTTCGCCCGTAACATGCTGGTTCTAAATATGATGCCACTAACATCTTCATTAAAGGAGCCGGAATCTTGACAAGCCTAAACTCTCTCCATCTGCATTCAATTAAAGATAAATTCTCAAGGACAGGGCAGCTAGAAAAACCAACTGAATGGAGATGGAGTGTTTCAAGATTCTGTAGACGAACTAAACTTGCATCTGGCATTAAAATATAAGAGCCCAATTTCGGTACCACCAGTGTTTTGCAAGTGAAAAGGTCAGGAAGCCGGGCAGGCACTACCAATAGAGGCATGCATGTATCAAGTTGTCGAACATTGCGTGAAAGTGCTGTAGTAACCCAGGATCTAACAGGTGAAGCCTCGAAGAATTCAGAAACTCCGTCACAGGCAACACAAAACTTATCCACGTTTGACCCATCTAATGAAAGCAACACATGGTATACAAACTTAACGAAACTCTTTTCTCGCTGACTGCCATGTCCTTCTGCATCAAGAATTTCAATATGTAGATTAGTAATTGATGTCCACATCCACCTCCATTGTGTGAATAAAATGCTGGTTGCAACTGCACAATTCGTAGGAAGAAAGGATAGAATATGACTGGAGATTTTCGGGTAAGTTGGTGATTTTGTCTTCAGCAGTTTCACTTCCACAGAAATCTTGTGTCTGTTAGATGTTGAGCCCATAACTTCTCTAGAGAAATAAATTAAAGCGAGTGAGTGGCTAAGCTCACAACAATATTGAAAAATTGACAACGAATTGCAACTGCAACACAACGATTTATTACAGTCTATCTCTCATCTCTCTTACTAAAGCAATACAAAACAATCCCCAAATTAATCCGATATCGACCAATTAAAACTCCACGAAGTAGTAACCTGTAAATTGATTTGGTTATACCTATGGAGAGCACAAAAGCCCAACGTGTACCCCTAACATAGAATAACATCGAGAAATCTATATGCAGACAAATATGGTAGGAGTGCGGCCAGGACACGCTGGTTTTTTTGTTTTGAAGTACCATGCTTCCTTAGGTTAAAACTAGTGAATCGTCAGAACCACAAATCAACACAGTGAAAAACATTACTCCTTTCATCCCATGTTTGTTTCATACGGAAAGTCGTGCCATTTGATCTCGGAAAAAAAGAGGTGCATTGCTCAAAAATACTCATTGGGACATTTATTATTTTGGGGAGTAATTTATTTATAGAGGTCAAAATCATACGGTCCCCGTAAGATGGAAACAAAATGAGACAGAAGGAGAAACATATAAACACCAAATAGGACTAGACATTGAAAAAAAAAAGTGTCTTTGGTTAAGAAGTATCAAAATTACATACCGAAGCACATGATCAAAGTCAGAAAAGCTTCAAATGCCCCCCAATCTACTTAGAATGTACATGCATCAACCATAAAATTGTATAGACACGCTATCAAAAAAACTGTTTTAGATCACACAAAAAAAGAATATAATCGAAGTCATAACACTGTCAATCAAAGAAACAATCTTTTATGATATGATCAGACAGAGAGAGAGAGAGAGAGATATGTTATGATCAGAGAGAGAGAGTGATCACTAGGAACTTTTGAACCAAGAGAAGCCATGACACGGAGAAGCAAGTACCAAAAGAATCGGGCTATGACCTAGCTTTTTGTTATTCTGACTTACGGTGGGGTTTCTTCTTCAATTGTACTACTTCAAAATGATGGGGGTGGCAAATTTTCACGCTGCATAAAACAAAGTATTATTAAGCAAAGAGAACAGCCAGGGCAGGAGTTTCGTTACAAACTAATACCCAAGGCAGATACCCTCCTAACAGGGGGAAAGATGTACCCTCAAATCATGGAGCCCTCAAAGCAGATGACCCCTTGTATTTCGCTGGAGTTAGCAAATTCCGTTTTGGCTTCCTCTGTCTTCTGACACCAGATGGTGTCAAGGGCAGAATCATCCGTTGTCCCCTCTGCAATGAAAAATTAAAATAAGAAAAAACATGAAACACTGATGTGAAGTAAGCGTAGTAACAAAATCTATATAAGGAAAAAGAAAACTTACCCCACATGATAAACTGAACATAGACGAACCATATGAATAGAAGAGGTCTTGGTACGATAACACTTCTCTAAAAATCCAGCTCATAGCTTGTCTCGATCCATTGGCACAAGCTTCTGAATCATTTCAAACATTTTGCAACCATGCACATCAGCTGCCAGTAAATCTACTAAAATGGACATGGTACATGCATTGGGTGAGAAACTCCTGCATTGGTAGAAGTATCATAATCTTGTGTCTGACACCCCTTTTATGCAATGCTAGAACAGTAATATTGTAAGTGATTGCATTTGGTGGACACCCATCGTTGTCCATTAGCACAAGTATCTCCTCAGCTTCATCCAGCAAGGCCTCCTTATGAAGTCCACTAATCATTACATCTGAACACTATGTTTCAACCCTTTAGCTAAAAAGGTACTAAAAAGTATCCGAGCATCCTCAATCTCTTCGCTTTGCACATGCCATTAATGACCACAATATAGAGTACAATATAAAGTACAAATAAAGTATAGAAAAGGCACATACCACATTAATGACAATACTATAGATAACAAAGTATAAAAACAATAAGAGACAAGGAGAGATGAGGAAGAAAGTTTAGGGTTCACTGCAATTTAAAATGCAAATCATGCTGCAAAGAAACCAACAAAGTTATGTGGATGAGAACAGAAACCAGACAATGGAGCATTCTCTTTACTAGAGTGTACAAATGGACAAATTCCAGCAATGCTGACGCCTATTTTTCATGGGATGCCAAATGAAAGCTTTTTCCTTGAGCTGCGTACTCCGCAACATGACATGAGGAAATTCTGAAGAGTTTTTATTATTTTTTCCCTCGGCAGATTACCAAAGCATGACACACAAGAGCTAATTTGCTAATTTTCAGTTGTCTCAAGTAACAGCAGGCTTACAAGTGTAAGCGGCCAACCGGTAATGGAAAATGACAGACCAATGTGGGATAGGCATTAAGTAGGAGGTGTGAAGTGTATTCAAGCCTTTTCAGACTATAACTCTTACATCATTGCCTTTTAGCATTCACACAGGAACATCAAAAACTAAAATACTGAAATATTCAATTATTCAGATTCGTTTGCGCTCATCTTATAGATCACTGCCATTTGTGATTTCGCATGAATAGATTTCCATGAGTTTAAGAATGTATATTTTTAACCAATAGGATGATTATTTAACAACTTAACATAGTTATACCAAGAGAAAAAGACCTTCTAGGGAATAAAAATGCATCATTTATAAAAATAACCTACATCACAAGAATATAACATCACGAGATCACAGTTTAACCTCGAGCCAAATTTCCAGTAAAAGGCAAATGTCATGGTAAAGGTGAAACTTGCTCCTAAAGTTGACAACATAGAACCTCATAAATCCTTCCGTGTCACTTGCACAAGCATCCATAATCTGACACCTTCAAATCATTCCCTTAAAGTTTGGGACACAGCCTTACTATTCTCCCTTGGCACAAGACTCTGGATCATTTTTAAAAGTTCACTATCCTCACCCTCAGCCGGAAGTAAATCTACTAATATGGACATGGTAAATGCATCTGGTGAGAATTTCCTGTTGATTATTTCTTGCAGAAGGATCTTAACCTTGTCTATGTCTCCCCTATTCAGGAATGCCCGAACAACAATATTGTAAGTAACATCATTTGGTGGGCACCCATCTCCCTCCATTTGCAATAGTAACTCCTCAGCTTCATCCAGCAGGGCCTCCTTACAAAGTCCACTAATCATCGTGTTGTAAATCTTAACATTGGGTTTCAAACCTTTAGCCAAGAAGGTACTAAAAAGTTTTCGAGCATCTTCAATCTTCCCCGCTTTGCACATGCCATTAATGATGATAAGATAAATAACAAAATCAGGGACTATTCCTTGATCTTGCATTGAATGAAACACCTCTACTGCCTTGCCAAGTTTTTGGTTCTTAAAGAATCCATCTAACAAGATTCTGTAAGTTACAATGTCAGGATGTTGACCGCTACACATCATCTCGTGAAACATATGATCTGCTGCATTGCACCTCCCTATGTGTAACAACCCCTTTAACAAAGTGTTGTAAGTAGAGGTAGTAGGTTTTAACCCTTTACGCGACATTTCTCTAAAGAGATCCATGGCCTCGCCTATATTCCTCTTATTGCAAAAACCATTGATTAGAATATTATAGCTATGAATATCATGTTCAAGGCCCTTATCAACTAGGGAGTTGAACACTTCTTTTGCTTTCTTCATGTGACCTTGCAAACAATATCCGTCCATCATTGTACTATAAGTAATAACATTGGGTTCCTCACCTCTTCGAATCATGATCTGGAGTATGCCCTCGGCTTCTTTGGTCCTTCCCTCCATGCAAAGTGCTTTTATCATCATATTGAAGGTTACAACATCAGGGAAAATATTTCGCTCCATCATATAACTCAATATTCTTGCGGCATCCTTCCCTCGACCTGATTTGCATAAGCCATCGACCAAAGAGGTGTAGGTGACCACATCAGGCACAATGTCCGATTCACTCATCTCCGATAAGAGATGCAAAGCATCATCTACGTTCCCGTCCTTACAAAGGTTGTCGATGATTGTGCTATACATCACTACATCAGGCCTATAGTTCCTTTTCTGCATACTCCTCAGCAACCGTATAGCCATCGCAGTGTCTCCTACTTTGCAAAGTCCTTTCATGATTGTCCCATATGTGAATGCATCAGGTTCAATGTCTCCATATTTTATCAACCTTATGAACAAATTCACAGCATCAGAAGTCTTACCTTCTAAAACATACCCGTTCATCAAAGTGGAGAAGGTAGTCACGTTCGGAGTACAACCGCATTTAAAGAAGATGCCCAAGATAGCAAACGCAAAATCTACCCGATTCAACCGGCAAAAACAATTGATCAAAATATTCGGGGTATATTCATTAATCGGAATGCCCAACTCGCGGATTTCTTTATATAGAGAAATGACGGATGAATATTCCTTCATCTTGGCAACAGCAGTTAACAGCTGATTAAAATAGACGACAGAAGGCGGAGGGTGAACTCGGGCCATTTGACGGAACAAACTAAGAGCATGGTCGAGCTTAGGAAAACCCGTTTTAGATTTCTCCAGCAACAACTTGTGTAGTTGCTGCCGGTTCGTGATAGCAATGACATCAGTGGGATTAGGGTTCGTAGGAAAATGGGTAGTACGGAACAAGAGTGTACGATGAGGGAGAAATGGGTTACCTTTTCCATAGTTATTACGTGCTGTCGTTGTTGGGCCGAAAATCAAAGCAACACCAGCGATTCTTCTTGTTCGCATCTTTGATGGCTTATGCAAGTTAGGTCCAGTGATGGATCAGGATGCCAGGTCCAGTGATGGATCAGGATGCCACAACCAGCGCAATCTACTGTTGGGTTGGAAAATGACGGCTTAATTGACGATTTGCCAACAACTTATGAAGGAGATGCAAAAGTGGGAAAAGAAAAAAAAAACCACCGACGTCGCCGTCTTCGGACATTAACATCGTACTCCCTCCATCCCTTTTTACGTGTCCTGCTTCGTAATTCCAACTTATTAAAACGACATCATCATTATACCTTTCACATCAACTTTTTCCTCCACTTTCCCTACTTACCCATCATCATTACACTTTTACTCACTTATTTTTCAAAATGGAATCTACTTTTAGGGACAAAATAGACAATGCACCAACTTTTACCCATTAACTTTACAAAAGGGACAATTATTAAGGGACAGCCCAAAATAGAATACCGGACTATATATAAAAGGGACGGAGGGAGTATCTCCTAAAACCCCCTCCTCTGTAGTGTCTTCAGAAATAGAAGGGAAAACTTCCGAAAAAAAAGAAAAAATGCAACTTTTTCCATAATTTCATTTTCACACATTTCTTGCCATTTGGTTTGAGAGAGGAGAGAAGAGAAAATAGCAAGATCTCCTGGAAAATACTAGTACTAAAATTTTTCCCTTCCTTTTCTCTCATTTTTCTTAATTATTTTTCCTTTCATACCTCAGTTTTCACAAGTGTGTTACTCTCCCAAATTTTGGGCACATGATACACGTTCTTCTATTTCTCCAAGCAAAGCTCTTCCTAGGCGCAATGCTTATGGTTTCGGCTTCACGAATTATTTTTCCTAAGTGGAAACAAGATAGCGCCAACAATAAAGACGCTTACTGTCTATACGTGATTTTACACACTTCCACTGTAATCTCCGAGAAAATTCTCTTCCGTTTTCTCGACTCATAGGAATAACAGATGAATAGGTTGTTCAATAATTAATGGTGAGGATAGCAACTTTTTAAAGATAACCAGAATCTCATGCCAAGGTCAACATGGCTTGAATGTGGACCGAATTACTCGAAGTTGTGAGTACCATCCTTCTTAGGGCCCGTTTGATAACGGGTTTGGGGTTGGGATTAGAGTAGTAATCCCTGTAGACATGTAAAATTTCTAGCGTATCACAAATCGCCATGTGTTGCTAGGCCATATAAATTGGTCAATCAAATATCACCAAGTGCCTACAAGTCAAAGTCAAAGTTTCATGGACAAGCCAATCAAGTGATGCCAAGAGTTCGTGGTCAAAGGTCAAAGACATGTAGATGGACCAATCAAATGGTGCCACGTGTCAAAATGACACAGTTATTATTTTATCAAGTCCGGCCAATCAAATTGGGCTACTTGATGAATAATGATATATCTCTTTATATATAATTACCTTTTTTCTAAAAAGGAAAGGTAATTATTAAATTATTATTATTCTTTTTAAATTCAATAAATGAAATAATTATAGAGATAAATATGGAAGGTTAGGGTTGGAGTCTCCACCCAAATCCTTATAAATAAAAGGTGCTCCCTCTCATATTTTTTCCATCTGCACATTGAAGCACACAAGCTCTGAAGATCAAAGCCATCAAGTCCTCCAGAAGTCTTCAAGTCTGCATCCGACAAGAAAGTTCTTCAGATCAAAGCTTCAAAGCTCTGAAGAACATTCAAGTCAAGTCCACATCAAATAAGACGGTTCTTCATATCAAAGCTTCAAAGCCCTGAAGAACGCTCAAGTCAAATCTCCATCATCAAATCCAAACTCCAGAACTCTGAAGATCAAAGCTGCGAAGGCCCTTCAGAATCTTTCGAATCCCCGTCAAGCCAGACACTCTTCAGTTCAAAGCATCCAAGCCCTGAAGAACATTCAAGCCAAGTCCACAAGTCCGTCATCTCCTTCTACGAAATTGAAGAAGATCTCAAATACCAATTTGAGACCAAGCTCAAGAGCCCTCAAATCAACATCCACAAATCCGACGTCTCCTTCTGCCAAATTGAAGAAGATCTCAAATACCGATTTGAGAAGAAGCTCTAAAGCTCTCAAGTCTAACACCTACAAATTCACCATCTTTTTCACCTAAACTGGAGAAGGTCAAGCAATTCAACTTGAGAAGAAGCTTCAAAGCCCTCAAGTCAAAACCCGTCAAGTCGCCATCATCTTCGCAAAGAACCGCAGCAGATATCGCCGTTCAAATTGAGATCAAGCTGTCAAGCCCTCGTTTCAACAACTTGAAGAGAAGAATCAGAGGATTAATTTTCTTTGAAATTTGAATCAGATTGTAACTCTAAATTTCTCAAATTAATAAAATTGACTTATTTAGCATCTTTCCGTCTTTTTTGTAGACTCGAAATTTGTGTGATACAATCCCATGGAACTATTAATGTTCTGTTTAGTAACAAAAAAAGGTCCAGACTATTAGTCCGTTGGGATGTTCAATCCGACATTTAGGGGTATTAGCAATACCCCGTAGGACTTGGTATTCGTAGTCCGATCCCAACCCATTCTCATTACTAATCAATTTTCATTACCAATTTCTTCTATCAATTCAATCCTATCATTTAATCTCATCTTAAACAAACATGATATTAATAATCTTATCATCTAATCTCATCCCAAACAAACATACTCATTATCAATCCCTTCTCATTAACAATTTCATCTCATTACCAATCTCAATCTTAATCTCATCTCCTTACGAATCTCATTCATCTATCACTATTATCAAACGAGGCCTTAAAGATTGTTGTATGTATAAAAAAGTTAACGTGAATCCTAGACTTTAAATATAGATATAGATAAACAAGATTATATACATTTCTAATTACACGTGGTAAACTGTAAGTAATTGTGTACGTTGATTAAAAAAAATTACTACAACTAATTTTTGGTAGAGTACTTGATATTGCCTTTCATACGATGTAAAAAATAACTTTACATATATATATATATATATATATATATATATTTGCTCGGCTAATTACTTTAAGTCCGACTCCTCTCCGATCTATAGGAAATGGAGGGTTCTCCAATTCTAATTCAATTGTCAAGATTACCCTAATAATTCAAGCATACGGACACCCAATTACTCATTAAATATTTTTCAATTACATAAGCGTCTTTCCTCTCAGTTTTTTTTGAATGGCGAAAAAAATTCATTAATCTTCGAAATTTACAAAAAAATTCTTTTTTTTTGAATGACATCTTCTGTCTCTGTTAAACGAAAAACTTTTTTTATATAGCTCATGAAGATTTTTTTCGACTGATATCATATATCTCATGAGGATTTTTTTACTAATAATATATCAATAATTTTTTCTTCCACCATATTTTTTTTCGTTGATATTATCTTTATTATGTAGCCCATGAGTTTTTTTTTTTAATCGATACTAGTGTATTTCCACGTATGTTTTGCATTATGTCGTGTGCTCATTGATGTAGTTGTTCTTATATATAAGAAAGTTGAAATTGAGATTCAGTTATGGAAATTAGAGAGAAATCGTAAGAGTAAGTAATTAAACGTAAGATAAATTTTACAGAAAAAATGTTTTTGAAGAAATACAAAAGAAGTTCTTTGATTAACCTTGTAAATCTGATGTTATTTGAACCTACACCTGTTATTAAAATTCTGATATGAAATTTTATTAATGTTTGAAATTTGGTAAATTGATACCTGAAATGTGATAATTGAGAAATATTTAAAGTGTAATTTGTTACCTGTAGAATACCGTATAAGATTTGCCGCCGGAGATACTAGGTAATCCTGACTATTGAATTGAAATCAAAGAATCTTCCAAATCCCTGTCGATTGGAGAGGAGTACTTTACATATTGCGTTTGTCTGGTCATTCTTCATACTCCCTTCCTCCACTCTTTGTTCGCTGTGGACAAGCGCTTCAATGAGGAAGATTCTTTCCAGCCCTAGAATCAGAAAAGAAAAAGGTACCTCTCTTCTCCTTTCCCTCAACTTTAAATCAATGCTGGCTGGCATAGCGTTGCTTCACTCCCAAATTCCAACCAACCCTCGTTAACTAGAAAAGAGAAAGGGAACGACTATGACTATGGTTTACACTTTACAGCAGGTGTTGGCTAGACAACAAAAATTGCAGATGCAGTTGTATTCACTATTACGTTGTATTCACTATTACGTTCTTCTGTTGTATCTTCTGTTTTCGATACATATGTGGACCAAGTAAATGTTTACTACAAGTGTTAACAACATCCAAAGTTAAAATGGTACTACCTTTCTAGTGTTAGGTTCAAACCATATGGTGTTTGTCATCAATAGGGTCCGTAGTTGCAGTTACAAGTTTTTTCTGTCTATGAAAAAAGTGGGAGGGGGATCTGTAGGTCTTGCGTTTGGCTCAGATGGTTCTGAATCAGGTACGATTTTCTATTATGCTTTGAGTCTTTTAAAGAGAATAGATTGTAGTTCTTAGGCTTTCTAAGTTTTGTATACATTAGCTTTCGCGCCCTTTTGAATACTTGTGGTGACTGCTGCAACTTCTCGTAGATTATATGAGCTTTATCCTCCACTGGTTTTGATGCAGCAAATACTAGAAAACAGCAAGAAACTGATGTAAAACTAAAGATAGAACGTAAAAGAGAGAAGACTCTAGGGTTTCAACCCAGGAATGTCTCCAGAATCTGAGATTTTGTAATTGAGAGGTAAAAACTGGTTGCAAAAGCTTACAAAAGAGTATTTATACTAGGGTTACAGTAGCCCTAGTATTCTAGCCCTTGATTACAAAACAAACCCTTCAATCTTAGCCTTCCAAAATAATTAAAAAGTCACATGTCAGTCACATGACTTTTTCAATAGACTAGAAACCTAACTTATGTCTATAAGACTAACATATTGTTTACATCCTAAAATATGCCACCCAATGAGAAAATTACACGTGGTACCAAGTAGCGTTTGCCCAATCAGAACACGTTTCATTTAGACCTAAGGTGTAGAAGATCAGAAGGTTTAATAACAATGTTGTTCTAGTGCTACACGGTATCGTTTTGATTAAAAACGGTATCGTTTTGATTAAAAACGGCCTCGTTTAAACGTTAGATAAGGGTAAATGAAGTAATGATTAAGATTGGCCATTGATTTACCATCAAACGGTGATATTAGACTTCTGTTTCATGAGGGATGTCAATCATGGTTGTAGTGAATCATTTGGATAGCCAAGTCTATTGCACTAAACCATGTTGCGTGAAAACAGGAGTCCCACCACCCAGAAAACAGCCATGATCAACATCAACAAACGTGGAAAGAGAAGAATTCTGAAAAGACCAATTCAAGTAACCGTTCAAAGGCCCCTCTCAACCATTTTTGGAGGGAAGGATGGGAATTTAGAGCAAAGACGTGGGTATCAGTTGAGGACGTGGAGAATGGAGATCGAAGGCAGACCCATTGTCTATAAATAGAAGAAGCAAGTGAAGAGAAAAGACAGACAAAAAAAATTCATCATCTGACAACTCATATAAAATGATTGCTCAGAGATCTATCGTAGTTTAGGACTTAGATTAGATTAGTTTAGTAATTTGTAAGTTGAAGGCTTATTTGCATGTAAGATTGCTTTCGATTAAATTCAAGTTGTCTTACTTCTTTTGATCCTTTTCTTACAAAAAAATAGTCGATTGTAGGTTCACTTTTGATTAAATTCAGTATACTTATATTTCTGAATTATTCTTGTTGAAATCTCAAGAGTATTTGTGCATCAACTTACCTTTGATTAAATTCAGGTTTGTTTATGTTCGATTATCTTTTTTGATTGAAGAGCGTCAATCCATTTTGGTTGATACCTTAAGGAAAAAATTCTCTTAATTGAGGTAAGCGAACAGATAACACAGTTGCCTGATTTAAATTAGTCGTTTTCGATCAATCTGAAAAGAATAATTTCTTTTATGAAGTTAATTCTTTTCTGGGACGCCCGCACACAATTATTTATCATTAGATTGAGCTAATTTAGCCCAAACACATATGACATTAAACAACTTAAAACCCTAAAAGATAAACTGAAAATAAATCTAATCAAAACTCAAATAAAGTGACCTAGCGGGCCCACTTGGCCTTGGTAAGCGTGACGTATGCTCCTGCATCAACCTGTCCGGGTCCGGAAAAACTCGGCTCTCGCAAGAAAGCTTCTACCATTTCAGCATATATTTGGATCAATCCTCTTCACCTCATCTTTGGCAATCCAAGTGCTTTCACTAGCTAGTTTTTCCAACCACTTCACTAAGAACCGTCGGTATTGGATGCCCCTTCTTGATTTTACCACTTTCATGTGCAACACATCTTCAATGACATCTGGTTGTGCTTTTGGAAGTTGTTCAACTTGAGCCTCTGTTGAAATTGCTTCCTCAAACGTATGCACATTGACAACGCAAAGACTCTTGCTTTCACACACCATGCATTTGGTAATCAACTCCTTGACTTGCCTTTGCATTTCAGTGCGATGTGTTGGTGGCATTCGGTATGCCGGCAGATTTGGTAAAGCTGCACCAGGCAGTAAATCAATAGCATGTTGGATGCTCCGCATTGGTGGCAAACCATGTGGTAATTCTTCACCAACCAGCTCCTGAAACCCCCTTAATATTCTTTGACCTTCAAGGGGATACTCGGTAAAATCCACTTGTTCTGCAATCATAATCCTTCCAATTAACGCATAGATAACTCCCAGCTCTTCGCCCTCCATTTCAAATCTTTGACCAGTTAAAAAGCCGGTGAGCTTATACTTTGTAGTCTGGCCTGCACCTTTTTAGTGATCCTATTTACCTAGCTAATGCCAATACTATTTTGTTCTATTGACATATTGTAGGTGTTCCTTCCATTCAAAACTATAAACCAGACCTGGACAGCCACGGGGGGACGGGCTTCATTTTAATACGACAGACATGCATGGGGTAGCTCTGAGTCTCTGACTCACTCTTTGCTTGATTGACCAGAATGTATTCTGCAGCTAATGCCAAAATTCAGAAAATAGAGTCTTTTTTCTCGGTGCAATGAGTATTTTGTGCTAAAATGTATGTATCTTGTCGTTTACACTCGTCTGCTAATTACCATCGAGAAAATTACAACGAGGGCAAGAGAGTGAGCTGGAGATGGTAAAGTACTTTCTGATTAATGCGGAAGTTTCGAAGATAATGAGTATATTGTTTGACCGGTATCGAATGTGATGAGAACAGTCCGAATGCAGGGTTTTCAGGAAGCTATTGGAAATGTCGAGGGGTTCAACAATTTGCATAGTCATGGTTACTTAAATTTTTAGATTGCTCGCAGATCTTCTCTATCACAATTGGTTGGTTGCAGTTATCGATTTCATATCGTTTGTCTGCTTGCTTGTTCGGTTCGTGGAGCATGCCACCTTGCTCCCCTTGATGTTAATATATGTTGTCTTTTTTGTCCCACCTACTGAGGACGAAGCTAAACACGGAAATTTGGGTGCCGAGGACAATCTGCAAACCCACATCCATCGAGTGCTTCACTGATGTAAGTTGAGGCAAAAGAACTCTCGTGAGGAACGTAGAACTTTTAAGTACTGGTTAGGTATATTCATCGACTGCATATGTTTAGTGCAAGTTATTGATATATTACACCACCTGCATTTCCGGGCAGTTTACGCATATGTGATTCCTAGTGTTTTGGTTTCTCCACGGCTGTATTTTAATTTGAAGAAAAGCGTTGGATGAAATTGAGCACAACTCTTTACTGCTCCTGAATACCTACACCAACATCATTGAAAAGGATGATATAGACATGCAAAAGCATCATCTCCGCTTTCTACGTTTCACAGCACTTCAAATTTCATGGAATTGCAGTAATTTTTCAATATAGGACAACGTGAGAAAATCGTAATAAGAAAATGATCGTTGTGGAAGGAGGAAGTAATGCAGTGGCGGCGATGATTTGGGGGAGGGTTGAGGGTGATACTGTTGACATTTTTTTCTGTCAACAGAACATTTTTTGCTGGCAGAGATGAGAGAACCCTTCTTTGTTCAACGGATTTTCCTATGCTCAAAAGTGAATTGTCGAAATGCTCTCCAGTCTATGCTTTGGAAAAATTATTCCAGAGCAATGCTGGTAAGAAAGGCCTCTGGAGCACTGAACAATCTCTCTGGGCAATTCAGTATGCAGAATCGAAAGAAGGCAATCCTATTGAGGCGACCAAGGAGACCATCTCTGGCCGGGGCCAGGGGAGAATAAGAAAACGCTATATGAACATGAATCTCGCTGTGAATGATGATTTTTGATACGCGTAAGTCTCGTCTCCCCTTTCAACACATTCACAACGCTCCTTTTCTGCTTTGTATTTTGGGTAGTTTTGGTTTGGTTTATCGATCTTGTCACACAAGATGCCATGTGCTGCTTATTGTAGGTACATATGAGTTTATGTACTTATATGTTTTTGTTGACAGTTTTATAACCGGAATTTCATTCAGATTCTGAAGAATTCTCGAGTATCCACTACCTTTGTTCATGAATTTTTGTAGCTTTTTTCCAGATTAACGGATCGAACTTTGCCTAAAGATATTGCGAACCATAGAAGCTGTACAACCAAATAATTTAAGGCTCAGGCTTCCGCAATAATGAATTAAAGATTGAAATTGATAACAGCAAAGCTCGCTACAAGTTGCTATCAAACAAACTTGTGACTACAACAACAACAATTTGTAACTAATCTCATTGTGCTTAAAAATACATGATGTGCATCTGCCTTCTTCGATAGGAGTTTTGTGATCTCTTTTCTCTGCCCTATCTCTAATACGTAATTCCAAGTCGTATTTAGGTACATCAGCTCTCAATTTCTTTCTTCTACTTCATTCCAACGACTCCCCAAAACAGTATCAGAACACTCCTAGAAATGTGGCTACAGCAAAAACCAGAAACAGTACTCCACCCAAATAGCCAACCTGATTGGAATTCGGTCAGATATAGAAATGTGTTCCAAATTCCTGAGAGAGAGAGAGAGAGAGAGAGAGAGAGAGAGAGAGAGAGTAGGTCATACCAGTTTTTCAGAGATGTAGTTAGCGAGAAATGCTCCTCCGAGAATGGCAATTGATGTTGCAAGAAGATGTCCTGCAATGGCTCCACTTGCCACACCCCAAGGAGACTGTAGAGAGGGAAGTGAAGAAAACACAAAGATAAATGGAAGTAGCAGAGTTTAGAAGATGGAATTTGTTTACGATTTGAAAAGTGAAGAAAATATAAAAATAAATCACAGGTAGCAGAGTTTGGATGATGAAATACGTTTCTGAATTGGAATTTCAAGAAAATTTGTACCTGAGCAGCACCAAGAGCAATTGTTGCTAGCATCGAGCGATCTCCCCATTCCTAGAGAAAATAACAAATGCAATGGAATGGATGCTTCAGTTTATAGAAACTCTTTTTACATTGGATGAATATAAACGCAGTAGTCCAGTTGGTGATAATTATAGGTCCATTTGAATTTGGATTCAACTCCAGCACAAGTCAAGACTTCTATTTTTCACAGGGATGAAGGGTTCATAGTTGGCGTTCTCTGTCATTGTGCCAATATCACATTAGAAAACGCTGGCTATTTGCTGAGAAACCAAGTTAAAAACTTCATAGAACCTTTAGTCAATGGATAACATGATAACTAGAGTCTCCCACAAAGTTTCTAGTGCAGCAGTAAATGGTAGCAGTTGCGACACTTGGGGAGAACTAAACAGACATTGTCTTTCCGAAAATGGTTGAACTAATAGGCAATCAAGCAGAAATCTTGTGCGGATGAAGAATGGTGCCACAAATAAGGAGATGTAGATTGCTTACAGCAAAAAATACAAGGCTTAATGACTTCCACACAACTTCGAGTGGATTTGATAGTTGCTTGGACGCCTGTAGACAACAGATACGGCATTTGTGAAAAGTTAAAGTACACACCACGAGAGAGAGAGAGAGAGAGAGAGAGAGAGATTTTGGGAAGAACATTACATGCACATAACAATGTCATAATCCATACGAAAGAAAGTAATAATATTGCAAACCCATATTAGATTATCTTTAAATGCATATTAAAAATGAAACCTCATTATAAAAAAGGTGAATACATTAATTATTACCTTTTCCTTCACGAGCTCCTCAGCTTCGACATATTCACCAAGTTCAGAGCTGTTCTTTTCACTACTCTTACCTTCTTTTGATGGAAGGTTCCATGCATCTTTTATTGATTTGAGGCCAAAGAACATCAAAAGAGTCACGGCTGCATATTCTCCAATAGGCAATGCTGTTCATAAACCACACAGTGACTAAAGATCAGAAATTCTGATTGTGAGCAAGGACAAAACAAGCCCAAAGTTATCGTATGACAAACAAAAAGCTCATTGGAGGACTATCATGCCAAAGTATCGACCCTGATGTGCATCACAATAGCAGCAGTCGTTCACATGTTTAATACAAAGAATACACTGGCTTGGTATTGACCATCATAAAACAATTTTGTGATGCTAAAATAATGACTCACTTGTCTGAAACTGAGCAGGCACTGAATGAAATATCCGTCCTATTATGACCGAAAGGACTGTCATGAATGAAAGAGCACCCATGGACCCCAGAAGAACCTAGTCAAGAATCCATTAACTTGTCAGAACATTTAGCTTTCCGGATATTATTCAAATATCAAGTAGCCTACAATAACAAGAATTGCCTTATACAGAACCATTGCTTGAAGCTCCGGTATCAAAAGATTAGCACAGACAATGTAGCGTTGTGAAATGCAGAAATCCCTTAATACATAAAGAATTGGAACCCTTTTTCAATTTTCATAAATGGATAATGGGTATTCGGGGACTAATCTCAGACATGAGTCACATGACTTCAAGTGTATGTTTGATAGGCAGGTAAACGGCAAGAACTATTTTAATTCCCAGGATTTGAAGTATTTTTGGTTCTTGAGAAGGAGAAAATTATGCCCGATAACTACTGAACCAACTTTGTGGGGCATGCCCTTGGCTCTTCGTCCTCTAGATAAAATTCATGTAACTACTGTAGTACTGTATAACCTGCTTTGGATGATCAGCTTTGCATACTGTTGGGCTTGCGAAGTCTTACTCAACTTGCGTTGCGCTTCACTGGAGGTTCGGGGTCGTAGGGGCCCGGGGGGCAGCACCCACGGCTGGGTTCCGGGGGCAGTGCTGGTTAGTACAGGTTAAAAATACTTGTTCTACCCAGCAGCCAATGTACCTTGTACTCTTTCTTCATTGTATACATAGTGGAAGCTGGTGTGAGCCGTGGATGTACTCAACCTTTTACATTCTGTTGGAGAACGACATAAAATCTGTGTCTCGCGTTCTTGTTTATTGTTTTTTATTATTCTTTGCCAACAACTGGCATTCTCTAGTCACCCCAACCTGTCATCAGGCCGAGGTAGATACAAGTTTCGATATATTGGTTGTTGAGTGACAATCCTTTTTTCCGCAATGAAGAAGGGGGATTTCTTTTACAGAGCAGGTCCATAAGCAATTCCGCTGCATGGGCAGGATTTTCCCAACATTCTCATCCATATCCAGCTTAAATACCCACTCATGCTACTCATAAATGAATTATCTGGGCAGCAGAAACCAGACGAACATTTCTAAGGGCATTTTCTTCTGTCATGGTTTTATACAGTAGCCTAAATAGCTTCGAGGTCCCTGTAATATTTAACTGGCAACTGGTGAGTTTCTTTAGGCCAAAAAGCACTGAAGAGTTGCGGAGTTGGTGCTGAATGTGGCTTATAGTGTCAGATACAAAAAACATGTGGCTTCTAGTGAAAATTATTATTTTAATAGATCAGCACATTGGGACTTTATTCTTGTAGAAGTACTTGTTTTGATAACGTAGAGAAACAAAGTTTATCTTTTGTCATATAAACTTCCATTTTGGGGGAAATTCTCTGCCAAATTTGAGAAACAAATAGACATATATAAGTATATCCATTTGTAGAGATATATATATATATATATATAGAGAGAGAGAGAGAGAGAGAGAGAGAGAGAGTTGTAACGATTGCCAGGAGATGAAACATACCAGTCCTTTTTCATATTGCATCGCCAAGAGTGCTGCAATGAAGAATGTCTGTTGAGGATAAGAAGATATTAAAATATGCTTTATGCACCATTAAAGTGGGCAAAATTACATCAGAAATTTAAATTCGGTAGACTTGGTGATATGAATGGGAATCTCCGTTAGAAGAATTTAGCTTGAAATCCAAAGTGATCTCCTATTTTGGGCGCATATTGTATGTATCGTACAGATACTTTACATAAGCCTTTTTTCTATTCCAGCCACCCATGCTCATAACCTCTTCCAGGCATGAAAATGCTATAGGGGCTATTCCTGAAAAGAGAGAGCATTGATGGGTATGCGCAGATAGTATTTATTTATACATATACATGGAGTATCAAAAGTGGTATGTTATTTATAAGCATGCATATACCTTGTCGCCAATTTCTGAAACAAATATCAATGAGAATGCAGCAGTGAAGCCTGACTTTGCAATTGCTGCTAAAATTGATGAAGGTCCCCCTTTAGCAAAGGCAACGAGTGAATACACAAAAGCACATCCACAAAGCACAGAGACAAGAGAGAGAACATATGGAAGTTGATTAGGAGGCTTTCTGCTGCCAAATCACAAAAGATATATGCATCAGTTTGGAATCAATTGAGAAGGCCCACTTTGGCCTATTGTAACCTCTCACAATATATGTGGTACTGGTACATAATTTTATTTAACTTGCCACCACCAGTACAAGTCTGAGTTCCACACATCACTATATTTCATTCACAATCAAAGGTAAAAAAAATACCAGAATCCACGATAATAGCATCTGAAAGTACATTTAACGCAAAACTACTTACTGTGGATCGTCAAGAAATGTTTTTTGCTCATTATTTCCCTCGCTCTCTTCAAAACTCCCAGGTCCGATACCAGAAGTAGCTGCATGTCCTTTGATTTTTCCTCGCGTAGATTTCAACCTTGATAGTTCTCTACATCTTACTAAACATAAGTCAGCAAAAGGGTATTTGTTGGTCTACAAGTATAAACTTTAAACAAAATGCTTTGGGATGTTACAATGGGTGATCAAAACAGACACAACACCGTATGACTGAAAAGGCTAACTGATGATGAAAATATGTTTTCTAGGAGAGGTAATCTAATTTACATGGGGCAAAATTACATCAAGCTCTTTCGTAGCAACAGCTTAAACTGAGGAATCATGTCATAGCTTTATATATCAATGCCCCATGGTGGTTATCAGTGCTCCGTAAATTGATATGGTTAAACAATTCCAGACATACATATACGAAATGATGAAAAAATTCCAATGATTCATATGCAACTTGGTATGTGTCTCTCATGATACGAGCAAAGACCTAATATAACACACATGGTCCACAACGGTCAGCTGTGAAACATGATATGGTGTTCTCAGACAGGTGGCAGCCACTTCCATTGTGGAAAAAAAAAAAAAAAAAAAAAAAGAGGGTGGAAAGTTAGGTCAATATTCCAGTTCAGTTCTAGCAGTAACCAAGAAAGATGTAACCAATACAAAATACACTTTATGTTCTATCTAATACTTGATTAGATGTAACACGGGGACCTATATCTTACCAAAGTTATGGCAGACCACGCAACAACTACTAATTGCATACACAATTTAAACCCAAGCATAATATGCAACACTTTGAGCATGCACATGTCCTTTATCAGTGCAAAGTTATTTACTACCTCTGAAAGCAGTTCCTTCAATCATACATGTCCTGCCTTTCAAAAGAAGAAAATCCTATGCATCCTTACAAGTGAATAAATAAGATGGAGTGAGCTATTCTCCATGTTAGACGGAGGAATAGTGAGGTAGAGTGGCCTATTTTTCCATTTTAGCAAGAAGTCGTTTCGGCGATTCGCCAATTCATTGCATAACCTATCATTTGCTACCGCTATTTACCACTTGTGGATGGTAAGAAATGCTAGACCGTTCAACCATAAGTATATAGACCCTACTAGTACCTTGTTCAGGAGCATTGCAGCTGATATTAGGGACATGATTTGTTCTTTTAAAATGGTGGTCAACCAAGAAAACTACTTCTTCGTCCAGCTTGGAGTATATCCACCAAAGTTCTGAAGATAAATAGACCCAAGAAAGCTTGACTGTAGTTTTCAGCTTCTATTTCTGGTTTCTTGTTGCAATATTCTCTGCCCTATGATGCAACTCTATAAGGAGGGGGTATGGATTTGTTAATCAAAAGCTTACCATCTCACCAAAATACAAGGGTATCAGTGAAGGTGCAACTTTATTTCCTTACTCACCTAAGCACCAACGGGTCAATTGAGACTTGACCAACCTGGCCTCTGCCCAACAGGATAGCTGTTTTCGCTGCGATTAACTCCTAATTTACGTAACAAAACAATACATTGCTTTTGTTTGACAGTAAATTCAATGGACTAAACTAATGCTCAATGCTTTACTCCTAATCTGCCAAAACCCATATCAATGAACTAATCTTGAAACCCCAAGGGGTTGGCCTAGCGGTCAAGGTCTGGACTCAGGCGTTTGCTCACTCCTAATTTCTCAGGTTCGAAACCTTTTAGGTGCTATCAACACATTTGGGGCTAGTTCATACAGAACTTGCTCTGACTGGGAGGTGGGATTGGTTCCAGGATTAATCGTAAGCTAGCCTGAACACCTGAGTTCTCAACTACAACAAATAAAAAATAAACTAATCTTGAATTCCCAATCTAGAGAGTTCAAATTTCCTGGGTCTTTTCAATTTCCATCCTTTACAAGGAATCTGAGATTCTTGGAGAACATGGGAAAGTCAAACAAAGAACAACAAACAGATAGGAGAATGAGCCAAGGGAGCTTACATGGTGGAGAATTTGAGATGGGTCTTCTGGAAATAACGGCATGGCAAGGTGCCAAAGCCAATAAAGGAAGCTTTGCAATTGAAATTCTTGACGATGGTGTCGTCTCAATAACCAAGCCTTTCATTTTATTCCACTGAAACTTGCTTACAAACTCATATCTACACTTCAATTTCAACACCCAAAATCTAAATCTTGAAGTAAAACCCAAAACAAAAACCCTGGTGATTGTGAATTTTGATACCCAACAGTTTAGTTGAGTGAGGAGTGAAGACCGAATTGGGTTTGGGTTCTTTTTCTCTCTATCTTGGAACTAAATTTTCTCTGCCATGTTGTGGGACGATTGAAGACGCCACGTGTATATGGGAGGAAGGCGATAAACTATGCCAATAATGTGTTACACAAACTTTAGCTTGAAAATTAAATAGGAAAATCAACGGCTTCATTTATTTGGTGGGAATGTGGGTGAGAGATGTATACTCAAGAAATATAAAGTGAAGCAAATTTTAGATTTTTTTTGTGTGTTATGTTGACAAAAAAATTCTAGAAAAACTAAAAAATATTGTCATTTTTTGCAAGAAAAGTATTTTCAGCGAGAAAATTGAGATTATAAGACTCACCACTTTTTAATATTTGGAAAAGTTGTAAAATGATATGAGCGTTAAATAACGGTAATCCAAATCCTCCTTAAGCACAACCATAACTGTAACCATTTATTACTAATCTTTCTTTATACTAATTTTTTCCAAATACTAGAAAGTCGGGATCTTATAACCTCAATTTTCTCACTGAAAATAGTTTTGCCACTAAAACTTCTAAAGTCACGACTTTTAAGTCCAAATCCTCCTTAAGCACAACCGTGGGTCTTATAAGGCAAGTCCAAATCCTTCTGCCACTAAAACTTCTCAAGTCACATTATTGGTACGTTTGTGTTGAAGGTTCTAGACTTGCCTTTCCAAATTTCAATGTGATCTTGAAGGCATAAATTGTACATTTATGTAATTTATGGTTGACAATATTATGATTTGAAACTAAAAGATACACTGAAGATGATATATGGTAATAGATAATTTTTTTGAAATTAATTTGAAACTAAAAGATTAACATATTGATTTGAAGGATACAAAATGGATATGTTATGAATAAGAATAACCTTTGCAGCCAATGGTGATCACATAATCTTTTGTTTTTGTCACTCGATAGATGTCTAACTTACTTCTAAGGGGATGGAGAAGGGATACCACTAAGCGGCGCCGCATACGCAGGTGGGGCAAGCCCAAAGAGTATCAACCACCACACTAAGCACTCGAGCTCCTGACGAAAATTGAACCCTCACCTTTTATGTGGGAGTGGTGAGGAAGTGTCATTGAGATACGAGCCCATTGACAGGTGATCACATAATTAGTGGAGTAATTATTTACATCTTGTAAAATTCAAATAACATCCTTCAAAAGAATTTTTTTGAATTGATGATCAGTTGTTAGGATAAAATCAATTTGAATTGATTTGTTAGGAGTATATGGATGGATGGTGTCCGAGCCAAATAGAATTTATGTTTATCTTAATCAATTACCGTTTTACTAATTATTTTTTTATTTCCCAAAATCTTTTGTAAATTGTAACCAATAGAACGCTGCCACTTGTCATCACGCGAGCTCTTTTCACTGATCCTCTTTTGTTACCCATCTCTAAAAATACACATTTTCGAATCAAAATTTTAAATTCCTAGCGGGCACATAAATCGAGTTTTGAGAGATGGGATCTGGAGGTGAGTTGATCGCCCAAACAAAAACTTACGCATTTCCATTCGAATTTTCGAAAACACTTCAACATATATTCCATGAACCGGATCATTCCAATGACAAGTAATACAGAAAGTCTACGTACACCGCTTTCAATTTCACCGTTCAAAACTGTTTCGTTTGGTCTAGATTTTTAAAAAATCTTACACAGAAGAGGAAATTTTTTTAAATCCGGACCATTGATTGTCGAGATAGACAGTGAAACATAGCGTTGGGTGTAGCACTGCTGCTTATAATATGGCTAAAAAAACTTCCAAGTACTATGATTTAGTTAGGTGGTGGCCGGTGGTAGTCACATTTGAGGTATAGTGGTTCTATAAAAGTTCGCAGTACTTACACACCAGGGGTTGTCCATTGGTTCGAGCGGATGTCCAGATTTTTGGAGTACTCTTCAAAGTGTGGAAATTGATTTATCACGTGTAAGTACCCTAAAATAAGTGGGGAGCTGTGACTGGTGTAGCCGCGCTAGGTTCATCGGAGGTTTGGATTGCGTAGTCGGGTCCATTAATGACTTGATTGTAGAGCTGTTCCTCCGTTAAAAAAAGAAGAAGAAGTTTGCTTACTATTGCGGGTAGTTAATTAGGTAGGTTAGGTTAACATTTGAGAAGATCAACAATTTTTTAAAAAATATATCTGAGTTGATCTTGTTGGTCGAAAAAAAACCCAGAAAGTTCTTGTGTGAACTACTCTCTTTTGCTTTTGCATTGGTCCCGCTCCGCTAAGGTTCTTATTTTTTAAGTACATATCTACCGTGTTACGAGACAACTCATTCTCTCATAATACATCACATTTAATTCAAAAGGCAAATACTCATTTTAGTCAATGGAACACGCCCAATTACAATGTACTATGAATACTATTATTCTCATTCTCTATTCACTTGCAGCCTTGTGCACGGGCTTGAATATTTTATAATTTCGTCTAACAAGGATGGAGCTAGAATTTTGATACGAGAGGATGACCTACGAGACATATGTTGACATGAAAATACAATAATTAAATTAGAGAAGTTTGGTGTTTCGATACAGTGACACATTCTACTCCATCTTGAATTAATTATGGTCAATACAGAATGAAATATATAGACTGTATTTTTGTAGACAACTAAAATACCCGTATACTTACTTTTCATCTATAAACTAAATTCAAATTTTTTAAATACCAATGTAAGAAAACTTGAATTCCTTACTAGATTAAACCAAAATTGATCAAATGTAATAGGTGAACCCTAGCTACTACTAATGACATTAATATTACTCACGACATATATAAAATTAATAACAAACAATTCAAATTTTGAAGGGCTTGGGCCTTCGTCAGTCTTTTTAATGATGTTTTAGAGATATGGCATCAATTCTCGTTCTTTGAATATTTACAACCTTGCTAAACCATTGTTTTTGATTTTGTCTTTCGATACTTTAAGCAACATTTTTGTCAAAAAGAGAAATTATCCAAAGTGGCAAAACTAATGAAAACTTTCAAGAAATCTATTGTAATGGTTACTAAGATTTTAAAAATATTTGAGAATTAATGTAAACTAAATAGTAGTATCATCGAAGAATTCCAATTTGACTCCTTTTCAATTTTGTTGGACTTTGATTGGCAAACATAAATACTAGTTAGGATTTCAAGCCTGAAATGGGGATGGTGTTGTGTAGTGATGTGCGCAGTACTGTATTGCGCCCCTCCGAGCCGTTGGATCGTGCATCTGATGGCTCAGATCTTATCTCAGCAATGTACGGCTCTCAATCGTTGGTTGCCTTAAGATAAGATATCACGATCTGACGGTTCAAAGGTGCGCAGCACGGTGCTGTGCAGCTCACAGCACAACACCAATACGAAGTCCTTCAAGTCTCATACCCTTTCCCCATAACTCCATGCTCTAACTTGCTTTGGAAAAATTATTATGGACTTTGAATTTTTGTGAAACTCATATGTGGAAATTCTTTAAAAGAAGTTTACCCAAAAAAAATTCTTTAAAAGATGAGTCCTAAAACATTAAAAAGTAAATTCTTAAAAGGTGGCATTTTCTAAAAAAATAAAATAAAGGCGGCATGCGTTTGGTAATTATCACTAAGGAGTTGTTTTGTTTTCTGACTTTCGGTTCGACATTCATTGGTAGCAAAAAACTCTTTAGAGTCATCAAAATAGTTAGGGGCGCCGTTCTTCAATTTTAAAAGTTCTTCGACCCAAGTATAATTGAACCTAACATTTTCCCAATCGAGAAAGAGAGAATGATCATGAATTAAAGTAGAAAACATTTCGCAATCATTCAAAGCGTAGGGAAATCTCCCAAATTCAAGACATAAATCAAATAGAATATCAAACCATAATCCGCAGCTATTCTTACGTGATAATTTCAAACTTTATCTTATCTTTAAAAACTTTCCAGGTTTCCTTCTCTTTTCTATATTCTAGTCCTAGGGCTAATCAAATTCCCTGTTTTTATGAGAAATTTTTCAGTACCTCGTGGGCACTGCCATGTGGTGCCTGTGCGTGCATCTCGGCAGTTCAAACGTATTTTGGACGGCTAGATTTGTTTGGGTTTGAAGGGCTGTTTTGGTAATTTTGTACTAAAAAATCACCCAAACAAATTTGGACCGTCCAAAACATGTTTGGATGACCGAGATGCCCTCATGGGCACCACCTGGCCGTGCCCATCGAGCACTGAAAAATTTCTCCAGTACCATATATCCTAAACCTAAAATAAAATAAAAAAAAGTGGAAAGGGAGGCGGAGTTGGGCAGTAATTGTGAGCCCGCGACTTCGTTTCACCAGGGAAAATAAATACTCTCTCTATTTCGATTTATTTGTCAATTTTTTTACTTTGCTTTGTTCCAATGTGTTTGTTCATTTGACTTTCAAAGTGTGTTTGTTCATTTGACTTTCAAAGGGATAAAATCCCCATATTGTCCTTATTTTTTGAAATAAAGTAACTTCCCAAAAAAAAAGTGGAGAGAAAATATTGGAAAGTAAACTACTTTTATGTGTAATCATTATGCTCCCTAAATAAGTTGAATTCCCATTATTGGACAAACAAATTGGAATGGAGAGAGTGCTTATTTTTTGGATTAAAGATAATATATTGTGAGAGAATAATCTGTCTTGCAAAATGAAAAATAAGTACTTGAAATATAAGAACTTTAATAGAACGGGTGCCTAAGTTTGATTATTCTCATTAGGAATTATTGAGTCCACCACACCTCACGTTAAACGTGGAAAATGCTGCAAGAGAGACTGTAAGAGTTAGTTCGAGCCTACGACAGGTACATAAGCTTGTCTAAAATACTCCACATTATCAAAAGTAGAAGGGCTTTTGCCGAGCGAGCATCACATGGTGATACGGAGTATTAGTTTTGGGGTGATCATGCCTCTCTCTCCATGCCATCCAAACATTGACCCCACCCAACTTAAATCGAAAAACGTGGGTGGATCCCACCACATGCAAATTGCGTGGGGTCCACAAATACCGAAGGCCATTTCCTTGCTGCATGATACTGCTACGAGAAGACGGGTGGAGGAATCACATGATACTCGTCACCACGTGGAGTCAAAAGATTTCAAAATTTAATTTTCAAAAGAACTGCTGACGTGGCTACACTCTATTGGTTGTTTGACTTCTCAGTGAGAGCTGTATTCGGTGTAATCGTAAGCATTATTGGGGGCTGTCCAGTTTTTTATTTATTTATTTGTCTATCCAAAAAAAAAAAAACCCTCAATGACACCCAATCAGAATTATCTGATCCACTATGGCCCCTGCTCTTTGAGTATTTGCTGTATGATCCTTCTATAGTAGGAGTAGTTAAACTTTACTGCTACAGTACTATTTGTTTGGAACTTGCGTAAAGAAATGGAAGAGAGGATCGAGAAGAGAAAAATAGCACAAGTCATTTTCTCCACACTCTTCTCGTACTTTCCCTTTATTATTTTCTTTTCGGATTCTGATTCTCTGCGGTTTGACTGCAACAGAGAAGGGTGTACAGTTCAATTTGAACCGTTTATGTCCAGAATTAATGATTCAGATATGTTGAATCTTTTAGTAATAAAAATATATTGGCCTTGTTCATTTAGCACATTTGGGTATTTTAGTTTTGGTAGTGGATGGAGAGAGAAATAGGATAATGATTGGGGAGAATGGTACTGAGTAGAGAAAGATAGAGAGAGAAATGGAATTAATAATTGGAGAAATAGGGTAATGATTGAATAAAGATATAGGGTAATAATTGGAAAACAAAGTTAAAACAAAGTAAGTATGCTAAACGAACAAGACCATTATTACTTGTAAAAGATTCAAAACAAGTGTGGACTATTGAAAGTGCTAACCAACGGTTGTAATCACTTGGACTGCAACTCTGCAGTACAAACCTGGATTGCAAACAAGCCATATTATTTTCTCTTCTCTTTCTTTTCACAAGTTTCGAACATAGTGTTTGAATTATCTAGCGTATATAGATAGAGTGTTTCATTGAGGTTTTACCATGTGATGATCATGATATAATTGTATAGCAGAATTTACTACTAAGTAGATTAAAAAATTAATTTTGATTGGTCATCTATCGTCACACTATTTGATCGCATATATTTAAAAATTTGGTGGTATGTTGATTTACATAATGGGCTGGAAGATAATTGCATTTGATTATGTGGCAAGGATTATCCAATTAGCTTGACTTTTTTGTACCTATATAATATGTCCGGTCAATTTCATAAAAAAATAAACGATTCAAATCATCATGCTCTGAGATGGAACCCACCCGAGGGGAACAACAATTTGGTAGTTGACAAATGCAATTTTATCACGCATAATACTCTGCTACGAAACTTTGGATTTTAATGTATTACTCTTCCAGAGATAACCACATTCGATCACGTGGCAAATAATGTCCAATTAACTCGACCTTTTTTTTTTCACGCTTAATATGTCCGGCCAATTCCATAAAAAATAACGATTCGAATCATCATGCTCGATATGGACCACACCCAAGTGCGATACAATCTCATGGCGGCTACATAATCACTATATAGCTCAGTCAACGACGTGTAAAAATAAAATCAAACTCAAATTTATCGTGGCGGAAACCAGATTTAAGTCCCTTTCTCTAGAATCAAAAGTCGACAGCAATTTGGTAGCTGACTATGTGATTTTTATCACGTGTAATAATACTCCACTAAGAACTTTGGATTTTTATGTCCTACTATTTCAGAGTGAATATTGCGTACTAGTTTTGAACCAAAGATGGTGCAGCTAGTGCTACCATCAAGATTATCGTAACCAATTTTCAAAAGAAAAAAAGAAAGAGATGGTTGGATCATGTCTACCTAAACCAGAGGTTAGATCATCCCACTCGTATTTCACTTTATAGTATAGTGTCCACCTAAACTAGGATTTTGAAAAATAGTACTCAGAAGTCAGAACACGCAATAATGTCGATGTGTTTGTTCGGCAATTCAACTGTCCAAATTTCATCTCCACCGTGTAGCATTCGAGCTGTTGATTGTCGAAATGAAATCAGAACGGTTGGATTGCCAAAGGAATGGGTCGGATGGTGTACAATACAATGCTATGCACCACCCGTACAATACCATCCCCGTTTGCACAAAAAGATACTATCTCGTACACATGGGGGCATTGTACAAAGAAATCAGACCAAAAAAAAAAAAGATTTGATTCTTCAGAGTATATATAATAAACTAACGTGGAAAGGTGTTTCTCCACATGGGTAGGGAGGCCATGGCCCTTGTGCCCATATGCTTTTTTAACTTTTCACCTTCTTGGGGAGGAGGTGAGGTGAATGAAATCCATTGAGTGGCCCATTTTATTTGAGGATGCAAATTTTAAATTAAAACATGTCAAAATTATAAATTGTAATCATGCGAATCGATGTGCAATATGGCAAAAAAATGTTACGAGTATTATAAATATATTGAGTGTGAAAATCGCAATCCATATAACTATTGTTGGTAATGTGAGTTATTGTATCCTGTTCAATTTAAAACGCTCAAATAACCACTTTTCATTATCAAGACGTATATCCTTATCGAATTCGATTTGATACGTAGCCTAAAATCATGGAAGACTTTCTCATCGTATTAAACACAATTTTGTAATCCAAAATTAAGCATCAAATCAAATGAACGTATGAACTATTACTTATATTCTGACGGTCGAACCTTCCAAGGTAATACGTTACGTTACCACATTAAAAAGATAGAAATATGGGGAAAACGTTACTCGAAATTTAGATAAATGGATAGTACATCCGCCAATGGCTATCAACTTTATAAAATAAATGCATCCTATCTTACCCTATGACTCTTTATATTCCATGTAACGTGAAAATAGACGTAATCGCACTTACGTTATATTAGATATCTTTCCTTATTTTGCACGGACTTAAAAACTAAAATCATGCAATATTTTGTGTGACATTAAACGGGACATATATTTTTTTTATCAACAACGGGTCTGATTTTGTTCACCAATTTTGCACGTAAATTGCAATATTACGCATAAAGAGAGCCCATTGACCTGTGTCAACCACTCACTACGTGCATCAATGGCTAAGCATGGAGAAGCATGAAAAAATGATTCAAAGAGCAATGCTACAGATACATTTGTGACGCATCACATAATACTAAACATGTGACCACCACTACATTACGAAATATAAACGTGTTTAGAGTCGTTCGACATGTATCGGGTGGAGTCTTCGTGCATCGGATAATTTTTAATACATCTGCGTCCGTAACATTGCTCGTGTTATTATATGGGAGCCAAGGAGGACTGCAAAGCAGGGCATAACTGCCTCACCTAGACGTTTTAAAGCAGGAAAAGGAAAAAAAATGGAAAAATGCCCAAAAAATCCACATCCCCACATTGGAAGCCCCAAAAAACCCTCCGCGTTGTTGAGGATACGATACATATACCCAAGCGAAAGAGAGAGGAAATAGCCCCTCCTCTCACCCCTCTCTCTCTCTAAAGTCCAAAACAGACGCCCCCCTTTCTCTCTGTAAACGAAACGAAGGAAAACCCTTTGAGACCCTTTTTGAACGGTCCATTTTCTTCTCTCTCTGGAATGGAGGCGGAGCGTTTCATGGTGGACGACCTTCTCAACTTCACGTTGGACGTGTGTGGGGAGGTAGTAGATGACGACAAAAATGACCAGAGTACCCTCAAACCCCCTCCCTCTTCTTCCCTAGAGTTGTTGGACCGAAACACCCAGGACCCAGATGAGCTTCCGAGCCTCTCCCCTGTAAGTTCTCTCGAAATCCCCTTTTTTTGCTGAAACTCGCACCGAGTTCCTCCTGACTCGGGCGAGTCTGAGCGTTTTGTGTTGTTTTAGGGGGGATGACTCGGCCCTGGTTTGAGTCGACTCGGACGGGTTGGGTCCGGGTAGGGGTTGTTGGGTGGTGACTCGGCCGAGCCAGGGAGGTGGCTTTTCTCGTGACGAGTCTGAAAGTCCGACATGGGGGCTGTGGCAGTTTCGATATTGAGGGTGATATGGTTGGCGTTTCTTGAACGTGATTTTGCGAGGACGGTTTTGGCCTTGGGAGCCCTAAATATTTGAACCAACGCATGTGATAACGAATGCATGCAAAAGGGTAGTTTAGGCATTTCGATGATTCCAAGGCGCCGTGGACCCCGTGTGTCGCAATTACAGCGCGTTGTACGAATAAATGAGACTTTCCCATTTGAAACCGATATTTGTATGTGTGAAAGGACTATAATGCCCCTCAATGTCCCATTTTTTTTCCATTTTTATCCCTTTTCTGGAGAAAAGTTCATCTTTTATCTTTATTGGGTAAAAAAAATAGCCTAGGAATGTGAAAAGGACAACATTCCCTTCCCCACCACCAAAACCTAATTTCCTTTTTCAAAAAAAAAAACCCCTGAAATTGAGTAAGAAAACCCCACCTCTCCAATACTTTACCAAACCCATTATCAAAAGGAATTTGAGTTGCTTTTTCCTCTCTCAAATTTTCATCTTTATTATCTGGATTCCAAATTTAATGTTTTGCCATAACAAAAAATTTACCCCTTTTTTTCCGATGAGACCCGCTAAGGTTCTTATTTAACTATTTATTACTTATTCAGGTCTTCCTCTCATATCATATCACTTTTAATTTAAATATAAATACTTATTTAAAAAATAGGACTTATTTTAGTTAGTGGAACATATTCCGAATTAGAGCAAATTAAGTCTTAATTTGCCCTTTGTCTTTTTTTTTTTTTGGGCCCCCTACAATTAGAAGAAGTCTGGGCTAGTTTGCTCGCACTTGAACTAATTTTGGGGCGAGGCCCTACACTTTACCGACCGGATAAACCCTCCGATAGCCGTGGTTTGGATTCGAACATGTGAGTTCATGAGGACAAACTTAGTACTAACTCTCTCGCATCCACCCCGCCAAACCCCCTTGGGGTCATGTGCCCTTTGTCTTTATTAAGAGGCAAAATATGGTGACCCTTTCATAAAGATGGTGACACACAATCACTAAAATTATTTCAATAAATCTACGTGGTCATGTCCTCCTTCAGTGCAAGGGACATGGGTCCTACTGGAATATGACCCTTGTGTGATTTTGCGGGTTCACAGGCACGTGGTGTGAAATGATCAAATCCGCAATTACATGAGTTAAAAAATGAAGAAAGATGTAAGAAAAGCATTGATAATATGATAAAGAGAAAGGAAAAATGTGAATCCTTTGGGAATTCTTTGCCCGATTTGCTTGATTGACAGTACTCCTAGGACTTGGTGAAAGTGGAGGAAATCAATGCATGTAGTGGTTGGGGTTGGTCCTTGGAGCTCCTAGCTCAATGCTTGGGTTCAAGTACTCATAGTAGCTTGGCGTGCTTAATGTACTCTTCCATTCCTGTAGCATGCGAGAGGATTTAAGCTTCTGTCCCGGCATACAGCTTAGGTGCATAAGTCTCTATTGATGGAAAAATTATTCAGTTGAGGAAAGCTACAACACAACTTTGGATACAACTGCGTCCGGAGTTGTTCGATGCGCATGGGTACACATCCATCGCAGTTGTGTCCGGAGTTGTGTTTGTAGACTTTTTGTTATTCAATGCGCCCAGGGGTACCGCCACAGCCATAGGCTCCTTTTTTTACCTCACATTTGTCGTGGGGCCTAAGACAAGTGTGTAGGCCCCCATCTAAATGTTAAATGTGTGGCGGAAGATGGGTTGGGGCACCACTTGACAGTGTCCCAGGACACTTAATAATCTCTCGATTCTCTCCTATTGATGACTATGTGGTGCTTAGGGCAATATTGCATTACATGACGCACATGTGGAGTAGCCTTATTGCATATTCATTTCTGTAAATGAGGAAAAAGAGTTTGAGTTGTTTGCCTGTTATTTGGCTTTGGAACCATTAACATGTGCCTTCATATATCGGGTTGAATTGAGTTTCATCGAAGAATTTGTGCTGAACCATTTGTTTTCCCCATATCAGGAATTTGGAGAGGAAGAGCTAGAATGGTTGTCGAACAAAGACGCATTTCCAGCAGTTGAGACGTGCTTTCCATGCGTCGAGACGTGCATGGAACTTCTCTCGGGCCACCCCGGCAGTGTCCTGAACCACCAGAGCCCTGTGTCGGTGCTAGAAACCGCCAACACCACCACCACTAGCAGCAGCACAAGCAATAGCAATAGCAGCTCAATCACGACTTGTCCAGTCAACATTTTAGTTCCATGGTGTTACCCGATGAAAAAACGGAGCAAGCGGCGTTTGAGGCGGCGACGTGGGTTTTCCGACTTGTCGAGTCAGCATTGCTGGTGGTGGAACCAAACGAAGGTTAAGACTAGCAAGAAGGAATTGCCCAGATTACCCCCAGCACCAACAAGTGCCACGAGAATTGGAAGGAGGTGCCAGCATTGCCAGGTGGACAAGACTCCACAATGGCGGGCGGGTCCCATGGGGCCCAAAACATTGTGCAATGCATGTGGCGTCCGGTACAAGTCGGGGCGGCTCGTGCCCGAGTACCGCCCAGCATGCAGTCCGACGTTTTCGAGCCAGTTGCATTCGAATTCTCACCGGAAGGTGATGGAGATGAGGAAGCAGAAGGAGATGGGAGGAGGAGGGATGACGGTGGCAAATGGAGCATGTTGATATAGAGTAGGTAGAGGTGAGTATTTTTCCTTTGTTCTTTTTAGGATAGTTTTAGATTTAGGAACTAGGGTTTGTTGTAATGGGCTCTGCTGAATTGTTAGTGAACCGTATCTGGTTTGTTTTCATCAAAATACATCAGGGGAATTTTGACTTTTTTTCTAGTGTCAGTCAGGTATGCATTATTAGAATAGAAAACCCTTAAAAAATTTGGTTTTAGTTTTAGTTTTAGTTTTTTGGCCTTCAATTACAACTTTTTTGCTTGGTTGATTGGAAATTTGGAATGGTGGTGATGGCATTTTGAGAGTAACTTGGAATGTGCTCAAATGAGGGTTTTGTGAATATTTAGAGGGGGAAGTTACTACATCATGTTTGATTTACCTGATGGTCACAACCAGCTATCGGTGCTAAGTTATGCCAGAACTGACATTCACTTAGCACCGACGTTATCGGTGCTAAGTTACGACAGAACTGAAGTTAACTTAGCACCAATAGCTACTGCAGTACTGCCTACTTGTGGAGTTGCTTTTGCGTCGACTACAGGTTGTATATTTCATGTCAAAAGCCTTTGAATTAGGATTGAAAGTTCTATTGTTATACTCTCACTGTACTAGGTAAATAAGGTATTCATATTATGTGCTACTTTTTTTTTTTTCAGTATATGTGGTGGAATTTTAATTTCCAAAGGTTCATCTGCTTTTAATAAAGGTACGGATATGACTTGGGATTTCTAGTTTTCACTATTCCAAATGAACCAAAACTAGTCTACCATTGAGGTGGTAGCACAATTGGCAGGTTTCACTACTCACCTCGATGGAGACGTGGGTTCAAGTTCCGGCAGGTGGCTTGGCCTCACGTCTACGGATGAGTCTTTGGACCATTAAGGGGGAGTTTATGTCAATTGTGCATCAGGTAGTGCCATGGTGAAGACCTGTCATCCTAGACAGTAGTTATGGCTCGAATCGAACATTCCATCGGCAGACAGGGAGCTCATATGTGCATGCGCCTCATGCCCAATGAGAGTTACTACGCTGGTTGCCCCCTTCCACTCTTTTTTGTTTTCAAAAAAAATGAACCAAAACTCAAGTTGGAGCAATGATTGGTCGAGTGAGAACATGACAACAAGAGATTTGTTCTTCTATGCTCGTTAGTTCAATTCTTGCGGCCGTTGAAATTTTGATCCTTTTTTATTGTTTTTAATTTGTCAAACGAAGTGTGCGTGAACTGATCTGGATATTCGAAAAAAAGAAGGTGTTCAGTCCATCAGTCCGATGGCTTGTATTTAAAAATCAATCATTCTATTTCCACATCCACTTACACACCCATTTACACACCCACACTCACAGTAGAGGTGGAGCCAGCACACACTACACATCCAGTGTGTGTGGATTCCACCTTTATTGTGAGTATGAGTGTGTATATGGGTGTGTAAAATGGGTGTGGAGTTAGGTTTTTTTGTTTAAAAATGGCCTATATTGCAGCGGTCGACCAAATCAGTTGGTTTCGAACATGAAAAAATAGTACTAGTTCTTTTTGCATTTGGCTATTCTGTGGAGCAACTTTCTATGGGTTGGACGGTTCTGCCCCTATAATTTGCAATTGGCATTCTCTGACTTTATTGATTGAGAGAGAGGTTGATCATCCGTATAGCTGTTGTCACTTATTGCAGAGAACATGGACCTTTCGGCATGTGGTTGGGTGGGTGAGGTGTGTGTGAGACCAATTCATGTGGTGGGAAAGAAATCTGTGAACTAACCATGTGCAATTCATGTGAGCTATATGGGGAAGGGATAAACCTTTTTTCTTTTTTATAATGACGGGTGTCCTGAGGTGTCTTGCGTATATCTCGGACTAATTCCTACGGTCTCTTTCATAGCCGTTTCGCACGCTTAAACATGGGGTAACCCCCAGAGTTGCTGGTAATGAAAATTGAACATGAGACCTAAAAAAGGAGCAAACACATAAGTCTCAGGCTAAGATCAAGACCACTAGGCCAAGCCCTTAGGGTTTTTCTTATGAAAGTTTTTTATGGTTTACAAAATGGAAGTATTCGTATGGTACCCTTTCACCTCCGTTAGGGAATATTGCCCCATCACACTATATCACTAGCTGTAGGGGATTCCACTGCACCTACGTCGGGAATGAAGCTAAGGTTCCACCACGCGTGGATGTGTTAGAAGTATATTTAGTTCCAATGAGGGACTATAGGGACTTGAATCTGGGTCTTGTCCAACCAAATCCAAGTTCCTAAATACGGAACCAACCCCTCATTGATAAAAGTTATGCACTTGGGCAAAATATCTACCCCGAGACCTCCTTAAGCCTTATACACGAGGATAAGTGCAAGTATCGAGTGCAACATTGACATCATTTTACATGGTGCAATTGGCAATAAAAAACACACACAAATGACGTCGGTTGGCGGATATCCCTCGTCCTTACTGAGACTTAATTGCTATTGTAAAAAAAACCGATCAACTTCTGCGCATCTCAATTAATTCCGAGTTTTTAAAGTTCATGACTGAATAAACCCTCAACAACTTCAAGGTTTGGTGTATAATCTACTCCGTCTACACCATCTTATAGGAGGGGATAAATAGATTTACTATTCAATCCCTTGTTTGGATGGGATTGCGCAATTCCCTAGATAACCTTAGGTTAACTAAACATTAATCTGGTGACCCACACACATTATAGGACGTGATTAATCCATAGCCTGCAGTCTGTGGTTGACCGGCCGGTGCAGTCCTAATCAGGTTTTGACAAAAAACAAGACAAGAGAGCCAAAACAAAGAGTTAGGTAATCTTTTACTGATTTAACAACTTTTGGTTGTAGATTAGGAGCTAGTAGTTTCATTTTTTTTTAAACCAAACAGGGATTAGTAGTTTAATCCTAACGCATATAGGGTATCGATAGATACAGTGGCTTGAGCTTTGCCTGGCATTATACGGGGTCCTCTGTTAGTAGACGGTGAAATTGGTCTCCATAAGTACTAGTCGACGTCCACCATGCGTATAAGTTGGACCAGATACCTGTTTATAAAAAACAAAAGAAAGATATTGCGGCTTGACCATCTCTTGGTTTGTTATAGTAATAGTCAAGATGCTTAACATGATGAGGTTGAGTATATATAATATGCATGAAAAGAAGAGAATTATGAACTTTTTGCTATGTTTTAGAGAATGCTGAATGTATTGATGGACCTAGCACCTATGACACTTAAGAGAAATGGAATATGTGAAACCACATCATCCCTAGGGCGTTTCTTTTGAATTTTATCGGGGGAAAGTAAAAATAATTGATGACCTTTATATCATTTGGTTGAACGCTAGTGTAATGCCTTCTTTTTTTTTATCTTTCCCTTTTTGTATCTATCTCCAAAGCTTTAATAAAATCTTTGTTTTTGCCGTTCAAAAATAAAAATAGAAATAACAAGGATCTTGAGAGAGAGTAGGATGAGGGCCGATTCTATTTTTTATTTTTTTTGAAGAGCAATGCTACACCACGTATTTGGATACAGAGGTGTTGAGAATAGTCCGATGCACATGAATCTCACACAATAGAAGCGGAGTCAACATACGTATTTCTTCCGGTTCAGACACATATGATATATATGCACATCGACGTTATTCTTATAAATTGTAAAGGGCGCACCAAAAACTTAATAGTACGTGTCTAGAAGTTTTCCTTCTCAGGCTTCCAAAAGGTTGCACCATTGTAAGTTGTGTTCCCAAAACTTATTACTCCAGCATGTGAAATGAAGTGGGCTATT
>BPLT01000272.1:0-65762 GCA_019656295.1 Rhododendron mucronatum var. ripense
CCTACAAACTATTATCACTATCGAGGGTTTTTATACAAATAAGACATTTAATAAAATATATTTAACAAAAACGAAACAAAACAAACGTTTTTGTTGCTAAAGTATAGACTTTAGTAAACTCAGGGGTTTAATCATAATATGTTATGAATTCTTATGGACCAAAATCAATACACTAGATAAGCTAGGGGGGGTTAACTCTAGTTTCAGTGTTTTTTAAAAAAAAAAATCCTACGATTATGAACAGTGGGTTTTCGAAACTGGAGCCGAGCAATACTATTTCAGCCGAGCGACGTCGGGTTGAATTTCTTTCATTCCGAAACGTTAAACACCAATACGTAATCACATATTATACTTAGGGGAAGGTATGGGAGGGATTATAATACCTTGGGTCCGGTCAAAAAGCGAGGAATGGGTTCCGAAACGGTTTCGGTAAAACGAAGACGAGGACGAAGAAACGAGGCACCGGGCTGATTTTGGTGATTGGCTCGGTGATGCCCAGGCATGGGTTAGGAGAGGCATAACTCGAATTGGCGTTTGGATGGGTGCCGGACTGAGACCCACTTCGTTTTCTCTCTCTAGACTTCCATTGACGGAGCTTGGATTCTCTCTCTCTTTTTCCTTTCTTTCTTTCTGAATTTCAGTTGTTGTGGGAGTGTGTTTGCTGTGTATTTCGGAGGTGGGAGAGGTAGGGTTTATATAGGCATCAAACCGGGCCGTGATTCGTCGAAACGGGTGGCGGGCACGTGGTTTGGAGTGCGGCTGGCTTGGGGCGCAAGGTGGGAAAGGATAAGGTCGCCGAAATGGAAGGGATAAGGGTGGCATGAGTAGGCCAGTTGCTTAGAGAGGAAGAGAATTGTTTCGCGAGAGGGAGACTGGGAGAGGCGGCAGAGAGATGAGTGAGGGTTGGTGAAAAATTCTAATGTACATGTGGAACACCAATGCAGTAAGTACAATATAATTTGATGATTAACTAACTAACTTTATAAAGAAAATAATTTCCGTATAAAATTATAATTTAACTTATTAAAATTTTTGGATCATTATAACATATGGGTGTATATATATATACATATATATATATATATTGACATATAGTAGTCAGTTTAATTATTTAATAAAATATAAATCTTTATTCGAAAAAAATTAGGACAAAAATTAGGGTCGTTACAGAAATTACGAGTTTGGCCACTGAACTAATCATAAGCATATATTGAAAGAAATATCCATCAATATAGTTATGAGTGACATAAAAATAAATCTGAAAATATGATCAAACTCTATCCTCCCAAGAATTAGTGATTCGTTGGTTTTTATTTTGCTGCTTCATATTGCTCCGCAAAATATTGACATGATAGAATTAGTTTTTTTCGATAGGTAACAAAATTTTATTAAAACTCGATAAAGGGTACATCGAGGGAAGACCACATTGTCAATGTCTATTATTGTACTCGACATGATAGAATTAGTTAGTACATCATTGTCAATGTCTATTATTTTCCCATAATCTATGCCGAGAATATAGTGTTCCGGTCCAATTTTCTTCATGGCTTGAAATTAACTATTTTAAAATTTACGGAAGTTCTAATTGCAAGGAAGATTTGCACGGAATCAAGCAAGGAAAAATGCGTTTGGACCCATTCCGGGTCTCATAAAAATCTAGAAAAATATCTCAAAATTTTTGAATATTATTCTATGGGCCTTTGTAAAAAATTAGCTCCATCAAATATCAGTAAGTATTACTTTTGGATTCGTAAGGCGAAACTACTCAGTTCACCCATACGAATCCAAAAATAATACTTACCAATGTCTGTTGAAGCTGATTTTTTACAGGGCCCTATAAAATAATCTTCAAAAATTTATAGATATTTTTCTAGATTTTTGTGGGACCTGAAATGTGCCCAAACGCATTTTTCCTTTTGTGTTTCCCTGCAAATCTTCCTCACGTCCATGGCTATGAAAGACGTAAAAGCTTAATATTTACTAATCTATACATTTCATGAAAGGTACACATTTTCTTTTGTATATCTTGGCTCAAAATCTATTTAAGGAAAAGTAGAAGGTTTTTGAGTTGGGAAGAAATGATTCCGTCCTAAATGGTTGAGCATATTGTAGTTTATGTATTTTTTTTTAATTAAAAAGAAATACTATTTTCTTTTGTTGCTCATGAAATTTTATCTAACTCCAACAAAGGAAAGGATAATAAGATGAAATAAATAAAGCTTGTATGCACAGTCAAACTATATTCTTTAGAGGGTAGTTCTGATTACACGGATTACCCTAATTTTTACACTTAATTTTTACTTATTACACTAATTCTCCTACAAATCATAAGGACATTATACTACACTCACAAATTAATGAACAACATATATTATTCTCATGATTGTTGTTATTCTAGCACACACTCGGATCTTGTTGCTTTATTCCTCCTTAATTTGCAAACTCAAACTTCGATATTTACCCAAATATTAAAACATTGGGCAAATCAGATTTGGAGCGACAAGAAAATAGTTGGTACTAGAAATAGGGAAAAGAATAATAATAAAATAAAGAACCGGATAAATAAAACATGTTTAAAGTTGCACTCGATCCGAAAGCCAAGCAAGCGAAGAAGACAAAAATGGGAGAAGAATGGTAATGAGGTTGGCTCCATCAAAGCTCCGATGCCAAATGCAATTCTGATGAAAAAATTCAAAAACCAAAAAATTTTAATGGTTGCTGGGGCTAAAAAAATAGGCTTGATAGGCTTAAAAGAAAAGAAATTCGACGTATTGATAAACAAATATTAACTTAGATGGTTTTTAAATAAATTTTCCCTCACTGTTTACATAGTGAGGCCTAGGGTGACTTAGACGCACTGGCCGATCACAAACTTTTATCCCACGGGTTTGGGTTATGACAGATGGTGGCAGTCAATCAAAAAAGATTGTGACAGGTATTTGAAAATGCGAGAGCTGCCATCGCTTCGCGCCCTTCATCCACCAGCCAGCAGAAATTCTTAACCCTTTCTCTCTGTCTTCCTCTCCCACACCTTTCTACATACATGCACTTATATATAAAGCATAAAGATCAAAGACAACAAAGCGATCAAAGGCAACAACTTTCAAATTTATTTAACTTCTCACATTCCTTCATCAATAAGCTCACTTATTGTACACTCACTTTTGGCTTATCTAAGTCAAATCAAGTTTATTGCTTACCAACATTCTAATCTCATCTCTTTCTTGATTTTAGCAACCTTAATAAAAGCAACTTGCGGATAGTCTCGCGACCTTACTCCGTAGCTCGGAGGAATCTTTTGTTTTCTGCAACCTTGCGTGTCAGTGCATTGTGCGACCTCGCAACGACAATCCTCCAGACATGACTGTTCACGATCATCTTTGTTGGCTAATTTGATTACCGTATACGATTGGTCGTCACATAACATGTTTTCCAGTTCCGTCATTGCGAGCTCGACACTGCTGCCATTGGCGTTGTTGCAACTAACTGCTGCGGAACTCCTCTTGCACCCGAGACTCCAATCCTCGGGATTTATAAAATTGAATCCCGGGAGGCATCTACAATCGACATCGTTATCATTCTGTACGCAATACCCATTAATGCCACACAGGCCTCTAGGGCCACACTTATCGGCTGTCGAATACCACATAACTGACCAGCTGCCTAGGTACGCAAATAGACTCGAAAGATTCTATCCGCATCAAGCGTCATGCGATAGATTTTTCCATTATTCTCAGATTCTCCTTTGGTGATATTCTTTATAATTGGCACCTGTTTCGTTCATGAACAGATAGAGATGGCCTTTGTCATCAAGATTGAGTGTGATGCTATCACCGGTTCCATCCGTCCCAGATGCCCAATAAGCGTATGGGGTGGTGTAAAGAGATTGCAACAGGTATGAGACGAGGTGCCCATCTTCTTGCATCTTGAGACAGAAAAGCCCGGTTGAGGGGTCACCTTCCTCAACTCCAGAGATCAACTGCTTCCGGACCATGAGATGTTGACCGGGGAGAATGATGTCTGTCGGGTTATCAAAGCTCTGCCAGATTATCTCTCGGACAGAGTTGTAAAGCACAAAATTGCCCGAGTCGAGAGTGGATGCTGCGGAAATCAAGTCAGAAACATCAGCTATGGACTTGTTTTGGCCCGTTGGAGTGTTCAGAACGAGCCTTCCACCCCTAAAGGCCAAGGTGGCATTGTTATATGAGCACATAATAATTGCATAAGCATGCACCAAAGTGAAATACAATAATTAAAACTGCATTTTTTCATGTCAATGAGGGAAATTATTATTTTAGGATAAGTTAAATTTTAATGCACCACAACACAACCAACAAACACAGACACTTCTCTATCAGAGAGCTGGAACAGCAACATATAAACCAACATTGTTACACAATTTTATAGTCTTAATCCTCATAGAAAACATGAAAATTCTAATCGCAGCTCTTTCTTAGTTCTGTTGGGAGACAAAGGCATATGTTCTTTTGCAACCTTGATGAAGGTAACTTGCGAAGAACTTGGCGATCTTCTTCCGAATCTCAAAGGAAGCCTTAGTTTTATGCATTTTTTGTCATCACTGTATAACGCGACCTCGCAATTACAATCCCCAAAACATGATTGTTCACAATCTTCTTTTTTGGTTGATTAGATCTCCTGATAATTTAGGTCTTCCCTTGACATGTTCTTCATTTCTTCCATTGCGAACCCAGCATTGATGCCATTGGTGTTGTCACAACTCACTGCTGCGAAATTCCTCTTGCACCCATGACTTCAAATCTCGGGATTTACAGAACTGAATCCCGGGAGGCATCTACAATCGGCCTTGGTATCGATTTGAACTCAATACCCGTTGAAGCAACACAGGCCTTTGCGGTCGCACTTATCGGCTGTCGAAGACCACATAACCGACCAGTTGCCTTTCGGATCCATTGTGAGCGAATAGACTCGAAAGATTCCATCCGCATCGAAGGTCATGCGATAGATTTTTCCATCATTCGAGGATTCTGCTGCGCTCAAATTCTTTATGGTGTGCCACCTGTTTCGTTCAACAGATAGAGAAGGCCTTTGTCATCAAGATTGAGCGTGATGTTGCCGGCTCCATACGTCCCAGATGCCCAATAAGCACACTGGACCCCGCCGTTATTTTCTGATGGGTACAAGACGACGTGCCCATCATCTTGCATCACGAGATCGATAGAAAAGCACAGTTGAGTGGTTGCCTTCTGAGACACTGGAAATTAAATCAACTCATTCCCATTCATGAGACGTTGGCCGGGGAGAATGGTGTCCGTTGGTTTATCAAAGCTCTGCCAGATTATCGCTCGAATGGCATTGTAAAGCACAAAATTGCCCGAGTCCAGCATGGATGCAGCGGAAATCGACTCAACATCAGCTATGTATGTGTTTTGGTCTGGTGGAATGTTGAGAACGAGCCTTCCACCACGAAAGGCCAAGGTGGCATTTCTCGGGACTGGTGGATCATCTTCCCCAGACCCGACCCAAAATGTACAGATAATTTCAATTCAGACCAATTTCGGGATTCACCAGATTTTTTTGTGCAGCTCTAAAATTAATGGATGTCTCTTCAAGAAAGTTTAGTATATTTGAAAAATAATTGTTTATTGTACTTAAAACAAAATCTTCACTCATTTATAAAGAGTTAATTTTAAAAAAATCTTAACATTTTTCCTTTAAATTTTCAACGATGACAAATATTGTGAGAGATTTCAAAATAGAATAAGAACCAACAATATGAGACGGGGGGTGTCAAATACTGGTGGGTGAACCGTGAAGCTCTCTTCTAATTTGGGAATCCGGAATTCTCTACTTACGAAGAAAAACTAGCTGCAAAGGCTTCAAGTGGTTGTAAGTGGATGAAAGCTACTTTTTCTCACCTATTTTTGAAGATCAAAAAAAGAAAATTCAAAATGAAGCAGTACTTAACCCATTTTCGATTAGATTGAAGAAGCAGACATAAAATTGAGCTTGGAGAAAAAGTAGTAATTGCTATTACTTTTCTCAAGAAAAGAACACTAGTGAGTACAAAACAAAAACAAGCTAGCAATAGGGCCACGGACTGAGCCTTTGCCTTGTTTACTGGGGTGGAGAGAAGTCTTTGAACAGAGATGCGTAGAAAAGGTCCAAGGCTGCTTTTGAATGTTCTTTAAATTAAAGACCGTCAATGGTTGATAGGGCCGGCTTTAAAATTCTTGGGGCCTAAGTCGAACTTGTAGAACAGGGCCCTATGTTTTCTTTAAAAAAAAAACCTCAAAAGGAAAACAAAATCATAAGAATGAAAAAAGGCAGGCGAGCTGCTTGGGCTGAGAATCGAACCTTGCTTCCGTTGTGTAACTACACTTAGACTTACCACTTTGCCAACTACCTCCTTTGGTAACTAGAAGCACTAATTAAATATATACTACATGCATAGGTATACCAATCTGGATCCCTAATTTTTGACCAAATTTCGGGGGCTTAAGTCCACCGCCTTGTCCACCTTAGCTCAGGGCCGGCCCTGATGGTTGAAACTTGTAAGTGTGGACGTGAGTGTTTACCAATTTTTCCTTCGATCGAAATCGACGGAGATTTCGGGAAACAAAGCCAACAACAAAAATAAAGGCAAATGCGGCTTGTCTCCACAAACGGATTTGAGGTTCCTCGCCGTATTTCAGGACTTCATCGGAAAAGAAATGGCAAATGAATCAAATGCTACTTTTTTGGTGGTGATGAATTGACTCGTAAAAGAAGACCGTCACCCGCCAATCTTTAAGAACGGAATCGACCCATCGATTGGGCGGAATGGATTAATGGTTTAGTGAAGTGGGGTGGAGAGGAAGAAAAATAATAAATGGACTTTATTATTTTTCCAAGGTAGATTTACAATTAAGAAGGATGGATCCCCATCGAAAGTAAGAGAGTTAAGTTAATCCTACTCCTTGGAAGACAAAAATTAAGAACAAAGTTAAGACTTTGATTTTGTTGAAGGAGTTTACAATGAAGCCAAAAGAGGCTATTTATAGAAAATACAATGTGTAGGAAATAACTTTCTAACTTCTCACTACTCTTCATCATCTTCCAAGTGTCCAAATAACTTCCCACAAACTCCAAAGTATGTAGGAGCATGCCACTTGTCCAAATAACTTCTCTTCAACTTCAAAGTGTATAAGACAATGACAAGTGTCTTTTTAACTTCCAAATGTATAGGAGCATGTCAAGTGTCATGCACTTTACTAAAATACAAACAAATAAAAACTAGTTATATTATTAATACGAAATAATAAAATAGGAAGCATTCTCATAATCGCCACCTTCCGGTCGATTATCGACAGGCGGTGAAATATTGTACAAATAGTGAGATAGGCCACTTTAAGCGTGAAAAGGGCGGTGGATTGGGATGTAGGAAATAGTTCGAGGCGCGCAAGTGCATGAAACATCTTGTATTACCAGAAAAAAAGAATGGGTCAAATAAGTGTGGAATACGACATCAATCCATCTTGGTAAATAGAAGTCATTGCAGCTGGGTCGGGTGACGAGAAAAAAACCTGGTATTCCATATTTTCTAATTGTCTTCCAAAATAACATATATTCCCCTTTGCTTATAGATTTGTGTATCTACTTAATACAATATAAGGGTGTGGATCTCCACACAAGACAAGTTGATCTAAGGGTTGAGATTGATTTAATTCAATGGTGAAGAGGCATTCTTCTCATTTAATTAAAGTGCCCACATCCCCACATTTATTACAACACTGCCAACAGAGAAAATAAAGTTCCCCCACAATCCATTCACTTACATATCCCTACAGTGCGTTATTTTTTTTTTTATCACTTCCATGCGTTCAAAAATCAAAACTATTTTAGGCAGATTCTGCTAAGGAATTTTTGGGCTTATGGGTTTTTTTTTTTTAGATTATTGATTCATCTCGACGAGAGGAATCAAAAAATTGTTACAAGATAAAGTTCCAAGTCAGCTTTAACTTGGATATTTATTAAAAAAAAAATTGAAGACAAGTCAAAATTTTATACTTTTTTGATTCCACAAAAGTTAGGCTCCAAAAATCCAAAAATCTAAGCGGAACAACGCCTCTCTCTCTCTCTCTCTCTCTCTCTCTCTCTCTGATGTGTGTTCGTGTGTGATGTCATTTCTTCTATTTGATTCTACTTAATAAAACACAAGGGTGTGGACCTCCACATAAGACAAGTTGATCCAAGGGTTGACATTGATTTGATCCAATGGTGAAGAGGCATTTTTCTTATTTAATTAAAGTGCCCAAATCCCCACATTTATTACAACATTGCTATCAGAGAAAATGAAGTTCCCCCACAATCCATCTCACTCACACATCCCTACCGTGCGTTATTTTTTTTAAAATTACCATGCGTTATTTTTTTATCACTTCCATGCATTCAAAAATCAAAACTATTTTAGTCAGATTCTGCTACGGAATTTTTGGGCTTTTGGGTTTTTTTTTTTAGATTATTGATTCGTCTCGACGAGAGGAATCGAAAAAATATTACAAGATAAAGACCCAAGTCGGCTTTTACTTGGATATATATAAAAAAAAAAATTTAGTACAAGTCAAAATTTTATACTTTTTTTATTCCACAAAAGTTAGGCTCAAAAAATCCAAAAATCTAAGCGGAGCAGCGCCTCATTCACGCTCTCTCTCTGTGATATGTGTTCGTGTGTGATGTCATTTCTTCTATTTGACTCATGTGTATTTTTTTTTGGGTATTTCGGAAATCTTTTTAAAATGTTTTTGATGCACATGGAGGGGGGGGTCTATGAATTAGTGGAGAAGTTGGCTTCGTTCTAGCTAACTATGATTGATCAAATTATCTCTCTTAAGTAATTTCTTTCGTGAATCGTTTTAGTGTTTGAACTACTATGAAAATTCAAAGGTAATTCCAATCAGATGGGTAGTGCAGTAGATATGGACAATTCCAACCGGGGTGCGTTGTAATACCCGCCCCGAATATTTCATATTTTAAACTCATATTTTGAATGGAATTAGATGTTTATGAGGTTGAACTATATGTAGTAGAACCTCGAGGGCTTTATATGTGATTTGCGAGTTGGAGTATAAGCTGTACATGGTTTCGTTTGCATACGATAATTTTCCTTTGAACCAAATAAATATCCAAGGAGATATTTTCTCCCTCACTCTTATCATTTTACGTAGAGAGAGAGAGAGAGAGAGAGAGAGACGCCAGGAGGAAGAAGAAGAAAGGAAGCGGAGAATGAAAGAGAAAACCTTGGATTGATTTTCCTAACTTGAAATTGAAGCACAAACCTGGTAAGTTCGTGTTTCCTTTACTTGAATTTTATGTTTAGTTGTTGAACTTCGTGTTTGGTTGGTGAATTCGTGGGTTGGTGGTTTGGTTGAGGTGGAGTTGGGTTTTAGGTTTAGTTTCTTGGTAAACTCATGAACCTAGTCTTGAATCTTTTGATTTCATGTTTAAACTTGCTTTAATTCATGGGGTTTGATGCTCTTGGAGTAGCCTTGAGTTCTAAGAGTTTGAGTATGATTTTGTGATGTTTTGTTGAGTTTTAGATGAGATTTGAGTTGAGAAAAGGTTGGGGATCGGAGGTTGAACAAGCTGGATTTTCGCTGAAAAACCCAGTTGGTACCTGTACCACTTTTTGGTGGTACCTGTACCGGCAGGGCAGAACTGAAACATTTGTGTCGTTTTTGTGTGGGTACCTGTACCGAGTTTTTTTGGTACCTGTACCTCTCGGGTAATTTTCAGTAACTGTTGTAAAACTTCGGACGATCATATCTTTTTCATCCGGACTCCTTTTTGGGCAAATTATATATCGAAATTGATGTACTAAAAATGTACTTTTTAACGGTGGTGGTTCGATGACCTAATTCTAATCCTAAAAAAAGCTAGGGTCAGTGTAGACACCCCATTCTGGACTGTCCAGATTAGTCCTTTTACTTTCTTTGTAGACCTGATGATGATAAACGGTCGGGAACAGTTCAGAGTCGATGGAAGGACTTGAGCTTTGAGCATTGAACTCTCTCCCTTCAAGCCCACTTTCAAGCCCACTTCAAGCCCTTCAAATCCAGAGCCAAATAAGCCTCAGCAAAACCATACCTTGATTACGCCACCTCCTCCTTGGCGTGCGCCAGGAATTTGCCACGTGTCGGACATCGACCGTTGACTGAGTTTGACCTGGCGCACGGCAGGTCGTAGGTGGCATACGGAGGGTGAAGACCAGTCAAATCACCGTTTTTATAACACGCGACCGAGACTTTTGCGGCTCCAAAGTACGGGGAACAGTGCCCCTGATGATTATATTCTTCTGGCCCGTCCCTCTTTCACTCCTACACTACCCACCACCTAGTCCCATGCATTTAATGCATGGGAAGCTCCTCACTCAACCCAACCAGCCCAAACCAGCCCTAAGCCCAGCTGATTTGCCCTGGTTTCAGCCCCTCTCTCCACCATAAATACCCCCCCTTGCATTCATTTCCAAGGGGTTAACCACATTAACTCTCCAAGTCCACTCCCACTCTTCTCTCTTGTTCTTGCTCTCCCATTGTAAGAGTGAGAGATAGAGAAGTTTCACACCCCCCCCCCTCTCTACTGATCAGTTGTTATACAGCCTCCATCTTCAACCAAAGCTCATCACCATCCTTCCTCTCTCTTGCACCAAAGGTATACCACCTTTGTGCTGCTTTCTGTTTTCAACCCTGAGGGGAACCGGAAGGGTTCTGGCTAGTAACTGATACTAGTCCAGACCCCTCTCTGGTAAAATAAATCAGTCGTAGGAGCCAGGCCATGGCGCACGCCAGCTCCTCTTAGCCGTACGCCACCTTTGGCTGTACGTGCACAGCTGGCGTGGGAATCATGAAGAGCCAATCTATTGCTCATTTCCTTTATGTCATCACCTTCTAGCATGCTAATAACCAGTTTATTACTTTCTGTATTTTAGAATTGTTCAAATGTAACTTTCAATACTTGTATCGTTTTTATTCTCAAGGCCTCTGGGGTATGTCTGGTCATGTTCCAGAACCCAGATGATGTAAGGCCAAACACTGGTTAACATACAGGCCTGGCGTACGGTCCCCAAGTGGTGGCGTACGGCATGTTTGATACAGACCAGTGCCTGGCCCTTACATCACAGTTCAATCCTGGCCTTTTTGCTCCCCCACTCTGTTTATGGGGTTTTGCTTTGCTATTTCCTGGCTACTGGCCATTCCTTACGCCTGTACATGTACATAATCTATATTATAAACTGCGTGGTTTGCCCTGGGTGTGCACTGGTCCCTTCCAGAGCCCAGAGGATTGAGAGTAGGGGCTGTGAGGAATCAGCAGAGTAGTGTATGATGTGAAATTTTAATGTACTCGCAAGCGCACGAATCGTACCGAAGTATAGTAATGCAAGAGCGAGGTCGAACCCACAGGGACTAGTGATTTTTTATAGGAAAACTAAAATAATTTTAAAGTGATTAAACCCTAACCTAGTTGACAAAGGTTTGATTGGTTCTTAAACTAAAGATTAAATAAATAATGACATAAGAAAACAATTAAACTAACACGACAAGATAGTGGAGATAACGGTTGAGAAAAGGAACTAGGGTATCGGAATCCACACCCACAAATATTTATCAACTAATCTTATGCAATGATTTTTTCTTTTATTTCTGCACAATGATTTAGAAGCTAATCTTAACCACTATGGATAATATATCGTTAAGCACTTTTTATTTATATCGGAAATATGTTCCTCCTCTGCTTTAAGGTTTAAGCCAAAATCATCAACTGTATCCATATAAACAAATCACAGTAGATATCCCGTACTTAAATATTAACTCTGATAAACCAAGCAATTCGATTAATAGGGTGATATCAAATTATGGAAAAAACCCATTCCGATTGAATCCATATCCGAGTTTCAACCAAATTAATTAATGAGATCAGAACAATAAATTATGAAAGCACGAAGGAAAAATCAAGTGCATAAAACCAATCAATATAATTCATGGGGTTTCATCCTCAACCCTAGTTGAGAATTTTAGCCTCTCATAAATGAAAACAAATCAAGCATTCGACTAGAATCCATGAAAATAATACGCTTACAATAATTTCGTTTGCTCCTCTATTTTTCTCCACCCGTGGCCTTGAATACCGAGATCGTCCGTCCGTCCGTGGTAGTGCTTTTGCTGCGTGGTGGTAGTAAAAATCATCCCCTCTCTTAGAACCATCTGTTCCCTTTTATAAGTGCCGATTGAGAATTTCCTTGTAATGGAGATTTCCTCCTTTGATTTACTTTCCTAATTCTTGGACCAATTACCACCGAATCCCTCTTGTTTCCTAACCTTATTAGGATTGAAATTAATTCGGTGCTCTCCTCTTGCCTTCCAATAACAGCTTGGGCCCACCGTTAGAATTTGTTCATTTTATCATATTTTCCTGCAAATTCAATAATTAAAGTGAATGATAAACTAAAATAACAATATTACTCAATTAAGTGCAAAAGAGAGCTAGAAAACATATGATATTGAGACTTCTATATGTCAATATTTTGCGTTCATCAAATACCCCCAAACCTACATTTTGCTAGTCCTCGAGCAATAGAAATAAAAGAAAACAAAGAAAATGAAAACAACTACCTAATCCTTTTTCGGAGGAGTCCAATTGCATTTAGCATATGCAACAAGCCTTTAAACCCCTAGGTTGCCCTAGTGGACGAGTTATAGTCTCGTGAGGGCTTGTCGTGAATATACCCACAAAATTCTTAAGAAGATGACACTCGATTCGAATCCCAGAGTACTCATTGGCCTCTCAAAGTAACTAGTGTGAGTATAGCGCAAATTAGAGGCAAGATGCTTTATTCATTAACAAAGTTAAACAAGTGAACATTCTAATCCAAATTAACACTAAAATGGTTCATCGCACATATATCTAGATAGAAAGAAATCACAAGGCATGCATAAGTGAAAAATCACACAAATATGTTCATTAATCTCGAAAACAATACACGCACCTTCAATGTCTCAATATTCATCAAAATGCTTATATCAAATTATTCCCCTCCTTTTATTCATATTTTTTTCCTTTTCCTCTTTTTTTTTCTTGTGGTCGTGCAATGCCTTGGTCCCTTAAGCTTTCTAATTGACCCTTGTAGCGAGCTTTAGGCCAGTGACACCCAAACCAAATGGCTTTAGGGCACTAGATGTAGAGAACACCCCAACGGACTTAATCACTCGAGTCAAAAAGGCTACGAACCCCAGCTAACCAAACATAACAATCGCGGAACTCTCCACCTTTTGACGCGAACACTCACTGCTTACTGAGGCAAGAGGCCCGGTTACTAAGTGAAAAGCCCGAAAAAGCATGCAATTTATTCTTTTTCTTTTTTTTGTTTTTTCTTTTTTTTTTTCTTCGGGGAAAGGACATTAAGCTTTCTAATAAGACATTTGACTCATACTGAGGCATCAAGAATATATGTACGGAACTCGAGGTCAATTCTAACTCTAAGTGTGATGGTGCTCGTGCAAAGGCATGCATACGAGTGATTAATCGCTATCCAAACATAGGTGATATGAACCAACTAAGTGTCTCTTATCAATGCCTATGTTCACATGCTTAACTCTATCAATAAAATCATATCAAGACTCGAACTTGAGCAATAATCAAACTAGCACTAATCAAAAACCAAGAACTACATTGGAAGTCCAAATCAAGTATCCGCAACTTTCAATATTTTTTTAAATTTGACACAAAAAAAATATAGAAAAAATAATAATAAAACCACAATTGCAGCAAATAATTTTTTTCAAAAATAATAGTCTCTCCCCCAAACCTAAATGATGCATTGTCCTCAATGCAGCAAAGAAAAAAAAAAATAAAAAAATAAAAAAAATAAAACAGGAGAAGTTTAAGGGTTACCTCATATGGTGGACAAGTTCTTTTTTTATTTCCTGCAATTGGTTAGTGACACAAAAAGAAAAAAAAAATGGCAAAACAATAATAAAAACAATAGGCGGAGCAAAAAAAAAAAAAAAAAAAGAACAATCAGCCCAATTTTTTTTTTATCCGCTTCTTATAATTAATAATACACGGATCTTCCCAGCAAAAATCATTTGACACATGCAAAATTAAGTTAGTGAATTGGTAATTCATGTGTGTCATATGCATAGCAGAAACAAAGGTAAGATCATTATACCCTGGGAATGTATGCTTGAATATCATTGTCTCGAAACAAAACTTATGAGTAGGAAGCAAAAGATCAACTCCAAAAATAAAATCCCACTCAAATTCATAGTGGCAATAAGCGTCAATTACCATTTCCTCTCTACTTTGATCATCCTGTGATGGAAAGATGTTGGGATTGACCTCTACCGGCATTAAAAACTCAACTCTAGGATCGGGTGGTAGCGGTTTCAACTCACAGTCAAGTGACTCTATAACACATGGGAGCACTGGTGATGAAGAAAGTTGAGGAGACTTCCCATTCAATATCCACTCCTCTATACTTGACCAGGGCGCTGAGTCTACCAAAGTAACTGCTTGCTTAGTCACATTAGGATCAAAGTTGTAATCAAAATTAGCTAAGTTAGACTCTAGTGGATCTTCACAATCAAATTGGCTGAGCATAGTGTTGTCAAGACTATGTATCATACAAACAGCACTTACATCTTCCTCTAAGGGTTTTTCGCCAGTGTCAAAGATAGTAAGTTCAAAAGTAACATTCCCAAATGACATTTTCATCACCCCGTTCCTACAATTAATTTGAGCATTTGAGGTAGCTAAGAAAGGACGTCCTAAGATTACAGGAATTTGTCCACGTGAGTGATTAACAGGCTGAGTATCTAAAACAATAAGGTCTGCTGGAAAATAGAACTTATCAACCTTAATTAGCACATCCTCAATGACGCCTTTAGGTATTTTAAGAGACCCATCAGCCAATTGCAATCTTACACTAGTGGGTTTTAGTTCCCCTAATCCTAATTGTTGGTAGACTGAATATGGTAATAGGTTGACACTAGCTCCCAAATCTAACAAAGCTCGCTCGAGGTGATGATTACCTATTGTGCACGAAATTGTAGGACAACCAGGATCTTTATACTTGATAGGAATTTTGTGCTGAATAATGGAGCTAACGTGTTCGGTCAATAACACTTCTTTAGGGGTGCTAGTCTTCCTTTTTATGGAGACTAGGTCTTTCAAAAATTTAGCATATGAAGGCACCTGTCGGATAGCATCTAGGAGTGGAACATTGATTCTCACTTGCTTAAATACCTCTAGAATATCTCCATGGTCTACACCTTTCTTAGGGGCTATTAGTCGTTCAGGATATGGAGCTTTAGGGATGAAACTCCTAAGTTGGGGTTCTTTTGGAGGTCGAGGAGAACTACATTCCTGATCTTTGGTGGGACTACTCTGCCTTTCTTCTTTCTCTGACTCCTCTAAACTCTTCTCTATTGGCATACTTACTTGGTTGTCAACCTGTTTTCCTGACCTGAGGGTTACAATGGATTGAACTTGCTCATGCTTATAGGTAGAGTTAGATGGGTTGCTAAGAGCAAATTGTCCTTTTGGGTTAGGAATCGACTGACTAGGGAATTTTCCGATCTCTCTCTCTGCCACTTGACTAGCCAATTGATCCATTTGATTTTCCAGTTTAGTGATGGCTATGTGAGTGGAATTTTTAATCTCAGTAATGGCTTGAGCATTCAAGTGAATAGTACTTTTCATTTCAGCCATGAATGCTTTAAGAGTGTCATCTAAGGATGACTGTTGTGGTGTAACAGATTGGAAGTTCGGTTGAGACATCGAAGTTGGAGCATAAAAAGGCTGAGATTGAGGAGGGTATGATTGTGTAGGAGGAGGAAAACCTGGGGGAGATTGGTTTTGTGAATGGAAAGGTTGCCCACCTATATTTGTAGAAGGTTGGTTCTGACGCCATGAAAAGTTTGGATGATTTCGCCAATTTTGGTTGTATGTTTCTGAAAAAGGACTAGCAAATGATCTTCCAAAATTATTAAGTGCATTTGCATGTTCAACATAGCTTTCAGAATATCCAATCATGGAAGGACAAGTTTGCGTTGTGTGCATGTGACTACTGCAAAGAGAACACACTTCACCGTGAACTTGATTGGCTGACTCCATAGTTTTACTTAAAACTAACGCCTCAACCTTTCGAGTAAGATTATCTAACTTTACTCTCATATCTGAATCTTCTTTCACCTCATATAATCCCCCTCTCTTAGGTGTGGAAGTTGGTTTGTCTCGATGAGAAGTAAAATCCCACTGTTGAGATCTCTCAGACAAATTTTCAAGAAACTCATAAGCTGCCTCACCCCTAAGATTTAGAAAACCACCCCCGTTCATTGACTCAAGCATATTGCGGTTAGACTGAGTTAAACCGTTGTAGAAAAATTGGACAAGTCTCCATGTTTCAAAACCATGAGGGGGGCACTTTAAAATAAGATCTTTAAATCTCTCCCAACTCTCATAAAACTTTTCATGTTCTTCTTGACAAAAATCAGTAATCTCTCTCCTCAAAGTAGTTGTTTTAGACATTGAAAAGAATTTTGAGAGAAACTTTTTAACTAGGATGTCCCATGAAGTGATTGAACCAGAGGGTAGAGAATTTAACCATGCCTTTGCTTTATCTTTCAGTGAAAAGGGAAAAAGACGCAATTTAACAGATTCCTCAGAAAAATTTTGAAACCTAAAGGTAGCACAAATTTCAAGAAATTCTTTGACATGCATGTATGGATCCTCTCGTTCAACCCCATGAAATTGAGGAAGAAGTTGTATTACGTGATGTTTCAGCTCAAAATGTGTCGCATTTGTCGTGGGTAACACAATACAAGAAGGAGGATTTGTGGTTACGGGTGAGAACAACTCTCTTAAAGGTTTTGTATCTTCTGCAAGTTCTGTCATTTTTAATCAATTATGTTCTACTCTTTGAATTTCTAAGCTGCGTCTAACGGTTCTCTCAATTTCCAGATCAAGAGGTATTAATTCTATGTTTTTCGAACAGCACCAAACATAAACTTATGAATGTAAGCAAAAAAACAAAAAAAGGAAACAACGAAGAAAAAAAAAAAATGCAACAGAACTAAAATGAATTTCTTTTTTTTCTTTTTCTAGACAAACAGCGAAGACTTAGGAAGAATGATAAAATCCTCTCTTCCTTTTTTTTTTCTAAGACAAAATGTTCAAGGCTTTAAGAATGATTACTGAATGCTTTACTTAGCAAAATGAAAACCTACAGTAGCTTATTTTATTGTTAAAAGCACTAACAAACGTAAATTATGATAAACAAACAGTGAGTAGAATGAAAATTTTTTTTTTTTTTTTTTTTTTATGACAGGGCAACAAATAACTTACTAACTCGAAGGAAGCTCGGCCGCTCGGAAAAGCAGATGAAAGACAGCTGTGACTAACGAGACAAAAAACACTAAAACAATTAGTAATAAAAGCAATTACTAATAACTAATCATAGATGCACGTAATGAAGTGAATTTTTTCAAATATCTAAAAGGTAAAATCCTGACTAAACTAGTAGAAGGGAAAAATCAATTCAAATTTTTAGATTTCCAACAAAAAAAAACAATTAAGTCCCCGGCAACGGCGCCAAAAACTTGATGTGAAATTTTAATGTACTCGCAAGCGCACGAATCGTACCGAAGTATAGTAATGCAAGAGCGAGGTCGAACCCACAGGGACTAGTGATTTTTTATAGGAAAACTAAAATAATTTTAAAGTGATTAAACCCTAACCTAGTTGACAAAGGTTTGATTGGTTCTTAAACTAAAGATTAAATAAATAATGACATAAGAAAACAATTAAACTAACACGACAAGATAGTGGAGATAACGGTTGAGAAAAGGAACTAGGGTATCGGAATCCACACCCACAAATATTTATCAACTAATCTTATGCAATGATTTTTTCTTTTATTTCTGCACAATGATTTAGAAGCTAATCTTAACCACTATGGATAATATATCGTTAAGCACTTTTTATTTATATCGGAAATATGTTCCTCCTCTGCTTTAAGGTTTAAGCCAAAATCATCAACTGTATCCATATAAACAAATCACAGTAGATATCCCGTACTTAAATATTAACTCTGATAAACCAAGCAATTCGATTAATAGGGTGATATCAAATTATGGAAAAAACCCATTCCGATTGAATCCATATCCGAGTTTCAACCAAATTAATTAATGAGATCAGAACAATAAATTATGAAAGCACGAAGGAAAAATCAAGTGCATAAAACCAATCAATATAATTCATGGGGTTTCATCCTCAACCCTAGTTGAGAATTTTAGCCTCTCATAAATGAAAACAAATCAAGCATTCGACTAGAATCCATGAAAATAATACGCTTACAATAATTTCGTTTGCTCCTCTATTTTTCTCCACCCGTGGCCTTGAATACCGAGATCGTCCGTCCGTCCGTGGTAGTGCTTTTGCTGCGTGGTGGTAGTAAAAATCATCCCCTCTCTTAGAACCATCTGTTCCCTTTTATAAGTGCCGATTGAGAATTTCCTTGTAATGGAGATTTCCTCCTTTGATTTACTTTCCTAATTCTTGGACCAATTACCACCGAATCCCTCTTGTTTCCTAACCTTATTAGGATTGAAATTAATTCGGTGCTCTCCTCTTGCCTTCCAATAACAGCTTGGGCCCACCGTTAGAATTTGTTCATTTTATCATATTTTCCTGCAAATTCAATAATTAAAGTGAATGATAAACTAAAATAACAATATTACTCAATTAAGTGCAAAAGAGAGCTAGAAAACATATGATATTGAGACTTCTATATGTCAATATTTTGCGTTCATCAGTGTACGCCATCTCGAAGGTGGCGTGCGCAGGGTGTGCTGGCGTGCAGTGGCCTGGCCATTGCGTGCCAGTATGTCGCCTGCTCACGCACCCAACAAGCAGCGTACATCATCCCGTTGAACTTCTGGCAGTGCTTGTTCTCAATCTATGTTATTACATTTAATTCAATTCAAGCAAGCAAACTAGCATCCATAAACATTTTTGTCATACAAACTGCAACTTGTTACAGTTTTAATCCCTATTAACTATTCCCCCGCCCTAACTGCCTAAAAATGATCAAAATGAGAGAAAAAATGCAAACGTTTTACAAAATGCCTGAGTAGAGACCGATCTCCGGATTGGGCGAGAGGGGTGCCATAAAACCCTTCCCCTCTCGTAACCTGGCTCCCGAACCTCAGATATCGAAGGTGACGACGGACTAGTCTACGCCTTTTCAAATCAAATCAAACCTTTCTCAAATCAAAGCAAAACGTAGCAAGCGTTTTCGAGTTCGGTTCTTTGGGTGTCTCACCGCTAAAACCCGAGTGGCGACTCTGAATCGAAGCGTTTCTCCGCGCTATTTTCAAAGAGGGCCGCCCCCAAACAATTAATCTTTGCAAACAAAAAATCGGGCGATTTTTGGGGCGTGTGCCCACAGTGGCGACTCTGCTGGGGAACATTTGCATTGGTTAGTACTTGGCGATTAATACATAAATGAACAATCTTCCAAAAACCTGTCAAAACAGTACGCTCCGCACTACTGAAGAACGGAATGGTAACGTAACAGGATCTCAGCATCCGACCAATCCGAACTGGGGCTTTTTACTATTGTTCACTTGTGTAGTTTTCTCCAAGTATTGATTAATGAAAGTGGGCCAAACTCAAAAGGCATTTTCAAAAACCTTGCGTTTCTCTCTCATTTAAATCATTCTTCGGCACTTCTCCATTTGCATCGATGTTGGATAAGCCCCGTTGAGATGTTTTGGGTAACCGGCACAGTTTACTGGAGCCCGGGGTCCTCGAATGCCCAACAACCTTGGACGATGATGAGTCGTAATACCGCTCGACCGTTGCTCTGCTATACGCGTTGCAGCGGGAGGTATACCGCGGCTTTAGTCAGAGGAACCCCTTTCAGCCAAAACCAGCCTCGCCATGCGTACAAAGCACTAGAACCTTCCAACCTAAGACAGGAACCTACAGGGTAGGATTATGTGCATCTAACCCCCATAAACTGTCTATGTGTTATTGCTTTCCTTATCGCATGCCTGTACATACATACATCCCGCTTTGCGTAGGAGCATGCTAGGGCGGCTTTTAGGTCTGTCTCGAGTTCGTCTCGTGATTGTTAAGACCCTGCCATGGACCGATGAAGAGTCGTGCATCTCGATGTTGCACGTTATCAATTTCCAAAATCCTTGAGTCAGCGAGACTTTGGGAAATCAAGACTGTTTAAATCTCTTGTCTAAACCTAGTCGAAGTTTCAAACAGAAAACTAGGAACAACGGAGAGAGTGCCATGATACTTACACCATCCAGGTTAAAGTGCTAATCACTTACACCATCAAGGCTGCTTACGCCACTTCGATTCTGGTATCACGTCATCTACACCGAATTGTTCCGACCTCCAAAGTTGAAACTTCGAGAACGGAGTAGTCAAAGGTTTAGACTATTTTGACATCTCTTAGTGATAGTCGATTCAATCAAGGATACACCATCGAAAAGAAATCCGAGGATTCTGGCAGCATCCGAACGTCATGAGACAAACTCGTTTTTAGAGTCTAGGAGGACACTGACGATGATGACATGCGCATTGCATTTCTTCGAATTCTTTCAAAATCTTGTTGCAGGAACGCCACTGAGTTCTCATTTACTTTGCTGTCCAAAGTTTTAGACCATCACCTTCATCGATCATCAATCCAAAATGGTAGCACAAACGGAGATGGCTGAACTGAAAAAGGCTGTAGAGGAGCTAGGTCACAAAATGGACAAACAAATGATCATGGTCCAGGGACTGGTTGACCTCTTCACCACCATAGCCCCGCAGTCGGATATGGGGCTAATCAAGGAATCCTCTCAAGCCTGCCACGCTCCTACCGTCGGAAAGTGCTCGAAGGATATGTTCAAAGACCTAGCTGAGTTTCATGAAGCCAGGACTCACTCGAAGGAGAATGCAGGATCATTGTTCAAAGCCAATGCCGAAAGGGAGGATATGCGAAACAAAGAAATCAATCCTAAAGGCAAAAGAGTGCATTGTGTGGAAGGTGCAGTGTTGTGCAACCACAAAGCAAGCAAGGGTTCCATTTTGAATCCCCAATCCGGTCGTCAGAACCCACCAAGGATCTTCTCCCGCTTCTCCATACCTTTGTCCTCGGTTTATGAGAAGCTCCTCGAAGCTGGCTTTCTCAAGCCACTCCTTCCAACTCCTTCGCCTCGAACGTTTCCAGCATCCTACAGCCCAAATGCCTATTGTACCTTCCATCAAATGCCTGGCCATCTTACTGATGCCTGCTTCCGCCTTCGACATGCCATTCAAGAACTCATCGATAATGGCACCATTCAAGCTCCAACCCCATCAAAGCCCAGCGTCATCTCTGAGCCCCTGCCTCAACATGTTTCTAACTCACACGTTAGTCAAATGTCTACCACCTCCACTCAAATCAACCACACCTCCACTCAAATCAACCCAACCTCCACCATATTCAATCCTAGCCTCCGCATCATTCCAGAAAATCAATCCAAGCCAATCTTGTCTCTCCCGTCTGAACCCGAGGTTAAGTTGATGACCATGGGTGAAGTCGAGATCCTTGTTGCCAACACCAGGATTGACAGTGATGAGGAGCCTACAAAGGACGAATTCAAGAGGAAGGTTAATCAATCAAAGGAGAACATAGACTGGCTGAGATCCTGTAATCAGGAGGACTTTGGGGCTGTTGTTCAAGGAATTCTCTCAAGTGGGTCGGATTGAAGGAGTTGAAGAATCCGAAGTGCTGTTGCTTGGGCCTGTTGTCCTCTAACTCCCACCTCTCTGCAAGGAAGTCAAGGGTAAATATAAAAGTTGCATTTTCAAGTCACGTCTAATTTGCATTGACACTTTTGAGTCTGGGTCTGACACAATGTCTGTCAAGTCGTCTAAGTCTAGCTCTGAGTCGGAGTTTGTGCCTCTTGGCCCTCCATGTCGTAGCTTCTATTCAAGTCTTTTTGTTGTACTTGGCAACCCCAAGGGTCTTATGATATGCATTATCCTGCTTCTAAGTACTTTGCTGGCTTTTGAATAAACTGTGTCGACCCTGACGACGAAGGCATAGATTTCGATGGGATCATCCCCAAGGAAATGTGTTCCCTCGCTGAAAGGGAAGACGAAAGGCATGCTCAGCTTATCAAAAGAAGAAGTAATTTCTAATAAACTTGAAAGACGAGGTAGACCCCCAGGAGCTTCACATTGTTTCAACGCCGTCTCCAGAAGAGCTTTGCGCCGTTCAAACTGGTTCAAAGAATTCAACAACATCTTGGCATGGTCTCACAAAGACACGCCTGGCGTTGATCATGAGATAAAGAAGTATTGAATCCCCTACTACCGGATGCCAAGCCAAAAAGCAGAAGCTCAGAAGGGTCCAGGCCTCATACCATATTCAAAACAGTAACAGCAGCATCCCATCAAGTGCACATTAAAAAGGTGCAAAAGTGGCCTGGAGCGAGACATTTCCAACCGAAGTAGTCAGGCCACTTCACTATCAAAGTCATTTCATCTTGGGCTGCAGTCAAAAATCATCAACCTCGACGGTGACAAATCAATACCGTGGTCAGCGTGGATCAATTCAAGTATTGCTTACCCCTGAGAGAAGCTCGTTGGGTCGAAAACCACAAGGGTGGGCGATTCCAAACAAAAGTTAGAGCAGCCTGCTAGACCGAAAACCTAAGGAGGCGGTCTAGGCAAAAATAAATAGGCAAAAAGTCGAAAGCTCGCTAGCCCGAAGACCCAAGTGGGCGGTACTAGGCAAAAGTTAGAGCGTAAAAGAGAAAGGTAAAATACACGAGTGAACCTTGGCCTGAACTACGTTTTGACCTGATTCCCCAAAAGGGGATACGTAGGCAGTCTCTCTCTTCGAGACTCGGTCATAATCTATCAACTGGATCTCAAGTTTTGGCTTTGGTGCACCACGTTGGCCGCCTGAACTATGTTTTGACAAATCCTTCCCGGAGGTCCGGTCGCAATCTATCAATTGGATCCAAGGCTTTGGTACATCGTCGTAGTCAAGAAGAAAACAAGTTTCATTTGTGCAAAATGGGGGAAAACCTTTCATCTTTCAAATCTTATTTCAAAGTACTTCCCCAATTTCAAAGCTGAGCAACAGTCTTAAAATATCTGAAGCATCAAAAACAGAACGAAATGCTTGCGAGGCCTAACGGCTCACAGTTTATTCTAAGTTCAGCAGAGTCTAGTGTAAGCAACCGCAGAGGATTTGTAGTCATGCGCACTAATCCAAAGTTTACGCGCTCTTTGTTCAAAGTTATGCACATTGGTCTCAAACTCGTGCACTTCTTCAATTCGGGCAGCATTCAAAAGCAGTCAGCTACTGCCGCCGATTCATCAAGATTAAAAGTACCTCGAATGCCATTCAAGGGGCTTTTGCCAAGTTTTCCGTACCATGCAAGTCATGCGGACCTAATGTGACTGCATGGAGGTGTCGGTTTCAGTCCGGGCCTATCGAGTCATCCCTTTGCGTCTTTTTGTCCATCTTTGCGACATTTTGCGAATGTTTTAATCTGTTTCCTATTCTGGGGCTTTCTTCTCAATTTTGTTTGTTCGTACATGTCATTGTACATCTATTTGACCTTACGTAAGTGTCAGTTTCATCTGTCTACGGGATATTTGAATTTTGGCTCATTAAAGCCCAAGATTTCATTTTTCCGCAAATCTAAGAGTCCGTGTCGCATCCTGGGGCTCTTTATCCCTTTTTCAGTCGAGCTAGGCAAGTCTGCACATATATGTGTGTCTGTATGTCGACTCAGCTCACTTGTCAATGCAAATTATATATTAGTGATGCGTTTATGCGCTCTTTCTCAAAGGAGAGTCAATAAACTGAAAAATGCAAGTTTTACATTGCTACCCTAGCTTCTATCTTCTATCCAAGCAGTGGAATCGTGTGAACAACAAGTGTATGTCAGCCCATGGCAAAGCAAAACATATCTATGGGGCACATTTGCCTAAGCATCAAGGAAGGGGCACACTGGCCCAATACCGTTACTATGTCAACTAAGGCACACCAGCCCACTCAATGCCCCTCTATTTTGGCACGCAAACCCGAAACTCAAAAGCAGCTGGCAGTGAAGTACAGTGAAGTAAGGAGACTCAGTGGTAGTCCTCAGGCGTCATCGTCCTCTTAGGAGCCGCCGTTAGCTTGCATCTGCATTTTCAATTTGTGCATACAATTGAATACATATCATTGCATATTGTATATCAGCTGTTGAAAACAGGAAAAGTCTATCAATTGCTAAAGCATGCCTGTCCAGTATCGAAAGCAGCAAGTAATTAGGATTTTGGGGGTTCACACCTGGGATCTAGTCACTATTGGAACTAAAACCAGAGCTGCTGCTTTGGGATAGTGCAATTGCAAAGGGTGATGCCACATGTCATTCTCCCTATCCATTTCTCCATGGCAAATGTCAAGAGCACAGCCTCATTGTCCCACTCCACTAGGACTTGGAGCACATTTTGGTGATCAGAATACAATTCAAAGCAGCAATGACTCATGCAGCTCAAAATCCAAGTTCACGGACGACATGCTCATCCTAAAGAATGATCCTCCAGTCTTGTCCTTCGCAAATCAACGACGGTCAGCCATATCGTCCTTCAAATCAATTCAATCAACGACGATCAGCCATATCGTCCTTCAAATCAATTCAATCAAAGACGGTCAGCCATATCGTCCTTCTCAAATCAACGACGGTCAGTCATATCGTCCTTCTCAATTCAACGACGGCCAGCCATGTCGTCCTCAAAGTCAATTCAATGCAACGACGATCAGAATGTCGTCCACTTCAATCCATCAACGGCGATCAGCCATATCGCCCGCTTCCAACCCTTCACGGCATTCAGAATATCGCCCGCCGTTCAACTCAGCGGCCGCCCATCCAATCAATCACCATAACGGCGGTCTGCCCGTCTAATCAGTCTATAACAACCGTCCGCCTATCCTGATCCATATCTATGTATAGCAAGTGCAACTTCCAACAGTCTTATTGCTCTGTCTCGGATGGTCTTTGATAAGGAGATTGGCTCTGGTTCCTAACAGATGGAATTTAACCTACCTGACACGACCTACCCGTGGCTGTTGAAGTTTCTGTAGGCCGAAGAAGGTTCGATCCCCCAGGGTAATGATTTGTCCGCAACTGATTAATCCCCAGGAGAGTCCGCCTCGGCATTCAATGATGGTCTGCCCATCCCCGTTTTCCAACAAAGGTCAAACCCTCTTTCAATCAAATCAACGATGGTTTAACGAGTCGTCCCTCAACGATGACCCACCGTCTCAAATCAACGATGGTTTAACGAGTCGTCCCTCAACGATGACCCACCATCTCAAATCAACGATGGTTTAACGAGTCGTCCCTCAGCGATGACCCACCATCTCAAATCAACGATGGTTTAACGAGTCGTCCCTCAACGATGACCCACCGTCTCAAATCAACGATGGTTTAACGAGTCGTCTCTCAGCGATGACCCACCGTCTCAAATCAACGATGGTTTAACGAGTCGTCCCTCAACGATGACCCACCATCTCAAATCAACGATGGTTTAACGAGTCGTCTCTCAACGATGACCCACCGTCTCAAATCAACGATGGTTTAACGAGTCGTCTCTCAGCGATGACCCACCGTCTCAAATCAACGATGGTTTAACGAGTCGTCTCTCAGCGATGACCCACCGTCTCAAATCAACGATGGTTTAACGAGTCGTCCCTCAACGATGACCCACCGTCTCAAATCAACGATGGTTTAACGAGTCGTCCCTCAACGATGACCCACCGTCTCAAATCAACGATGGTTTAACGAGTCGTCCCTCAACGATGACCCACCGTCTCAAGTCAATGATGGTTCAACGAGTTGTCTTTAACGATGACCCACCGTCCCAAATCAATGATGGTTCGACAATCAGAATATTCTTCGACAGGTCTGTCCATCTGCGACTAATTATTCCCCAGGAGACTCTGCCTTGGCCTGACCCGAACGAATACCTTCCCTTCAGTCTTGCTTCAAATGCATCTTCCAGCAGCCTTATTGCTTTGTCTCGGATGGTCTTTGATAAGGAGATTGGCTCTGATTCCCAACAGATGGAATTTAACCTACCTGACACGACTTACCCGTGGATGTTGCAGTTCTTTGTATCGAGGACGGTTTGGTCCCCATCAACGACGGTCCACCCGTCCAATTTCAAATCAACGACGGTCCACCCGTCCAATTTCAAATCAACGATGATCTATTCGTCCAATTGCAAATCAACGACGGTCCATCCGTCCAATTTCAAATCAACGACGATCTATCCATCCAATTTCAAATCAACGACGATCTATCCGTCCAATTTCAAATCAACGATGATCTATCCGTCCAATTTCAAATCAACGACGATCCATCCGTCCGATTCGTCTCCTTCCCCCAACAAAGCGTGGAAGATTGTCCCCAGCAGAGTTTGCCTTCTACGGTAGCTCTTGCCGCCCCTCCCGTGCAAATCAAGCAGCGGTCTGTTCATCTATTATGTCCTCTGCGGACAACAATCTTTCTCAAATAATCTGCATGGCTGAGCTCAGCCGACCAGGTTCTTTAAGATTCATGTCTTCTTTATCTTGCTCAGGATAGTCAAGAGTAGGGTGTCTAGACAACCTTTGACGTTACTTGTCTCCACTCAACCAAATGGTGCTCCAAGTGCCGTCAAAGGGGGGCTTCTGTAGACACCCCATTCTGGACTGTCCAGATTAGTCCTTTTACTTTCTTTGTAGACCCGATGATGATAAACGGTCGGGAACAGTTCAGAGTCGATGGAAGGACTTAAGCTTTGAGCATTGAACTCTCTCCCTTCAAGCCCACCTTCAAGCCCACTTCAAGCCCTTCAAATCCAGAGCCAAATAAGCCTCAGCAAAACCATACCTTGATTACGCCACCTCCTCCTTGGCGTGCGCCAGGAATTTGCCACGTGTCGGACATCGACCGTTGACTGAGTTTGACCTGGCGCACGGCAGGTCGTAGGTGGCGTACGGAGGGTCAAGACCAGTCAAATCACCGTTTTTATAACACACGACCAAGACTTTTGCGGCTCCAAAGTACGGGGAACAGTGCCCCTGATGATTATATTCTTCTGGCCCGTCCCTCTTTCACTCCTACACTACCCACCACCTAGTCCCATGCATTTAATGCATGGGAAGCTCCTCACTCAACCCAACCAGCCCAAACCAGCCCTAACCCCAGCTGATTAGCCCTGGTTTCAGCCCCTCTCTCCACCATAAATACCCCCCCTTGCATTCATTTGCAAGGGGTTAACCACATTAACTCTCCAAGTCCACTCCCTCTCTTCTCTCTTGTTCTTGCTCTCCCATTGTAAGAGTGAGAGATAGAGAAGCTTCACACCCCCCCCCCCTCTACTGATCAGTTGTTATACAGCCTCCATCTTCAACCAAAGCTCATCACCATCCTTCCTCTCTCTTGCACCAAAGGTATACCACATTTGTGCTGCTTTCTGTTTTCAACCCCTGAGGGGAACCGGAAGGGTTCTGGCTAGTAACTGATACTAGTCCAAACACTTCTCTGGTAAAATAAATCAATCGTAGGAGCCAGGCCATGGCGCACGCCAGCTCCTCTTAGCCGTACGCCACCTTTGGCTGTACGTGCACAGCTGGCGTGGGGATCATGAAGAGCCCATCTATTGCTCATTTCCTTTATGTCATCACCTTCTAGCATGCTAATAACCAGTTTATTACTTTCTGTATTTTAGAATTGTTCAAATGTAACTTTCAATACTTGTATCGTTTTTATTCTCAAGGCCTCTGGGGTATGTCTGGTCATGTTCCAGAACCCAGATGATGTAAGGCCAAACACTGGTTAACATACAGGCCTGGCGTACGGTCCCCAAGTGGTGGCGTACGACATGTTTGATACAGACCAGTGCCTGGCCCTTACATCACAGTTCAATCCTGGCCTTTTTGCTCCCCCACTCTGTTTATGGGGTTTTGCTTTGCTATTTCCTGGCTACTGGCCATTCCTTACGCCTGTACATGTACATAATCTATATTATAAACTGCGTGGTTTGCCCTGGGTGTGCACTGGTCCCTTCCAGAGCCCAGAGGATTGAGAGTAGGGGCTGTGAGGAATCAGCAGAGTAGTGTACGCCATCTTGAAGGTGGCGTGCGCAGGGTGTGCTGGCGTGCAGTGGCCTGGCCATTGCGTGCCAGCATGTCGCCTGCTCACGCACCCGACAAGCAGCGTACATCATCCCGTTGAACTTCTGGCAGTGCTTGTTCTCAATCTATGTTCTTACATTTAATTCAATTCAAGCAAGCAAACTAGCATCCATAAACATTTTTGTCATACAAACTGCAACTTGTTACAGTTTTAATCCCTATTAACTATTCCCCCGCCCTAACTGCCTAAAAATGATCAAAATGAGAGAAAAAATGCAAACGTTTTACAAAATGCCTGAGTAGAGACCGATCTCTGGATTGGGCGAGAGGGGTGCCATAAAACCCTTCCCCTCTCGTAACCTGACTCCCGAACCTCAGATATCGAAGGTGACGACGGACCAGTCTACGCCTTTTCAAATCAAATCAAACCTTTCTCAAATCAAAGCAAAACGTAGCAAGCGTTTTCGAGTTCGGTTCTTTGGGTGTCTCACCGCTAAAACCCGAGTGGCGACTCTGAATCGAAGCGTTTCGCCGCGCTATTTTCAAAGAGGGCCGCCCCCAAACAATTAATCTTTGCAAACCAAAAATCGGGCGATTTTTGGGGCGTGTGCTCACAGTCAGAATACAGGGGATAGTCATTGGATTCTTTACCGATTTTGGGATTATGTTATGTTAAGCGCTATGTTTGCTTGGGGACACTTAGAGGTCTTTGAGATGTCATGTTTAAGTTTGTTGGATACCGTTTAATATCTTGTTAGCTCTATAATTTGATATCAGATGGTTGTAAAATGGATTAGGGGACGTTTGGTGACCTTGTTAACCTTTGGACATGTGTTAGCTTGGTAAAATGTTATGGAGTGTTATCATACATTTGTTTGATCATTCCAATGGAGAAGTATGCTAATATGAGTTAGCCTGTGACTAGGTAGCGAGCTGGTTTAATGGGAGGTGTCGTAACCGTAAGTTGGCATACTACAGTCGAATCGAAGGTGAGTGTGTTTGATATGGCTCTCCTCAATATAATATTATTGTGATGGCGAGTGTATATCTTGCTAATTGTAATTAGCTTTCGATATGGTTATCTTTGATGGGATATTGCTATAGTGGTGGGTGGATATCATGCTAACAGATGATTTAGCTGTTGATATGTATGCATGATGACACTACAACAAAAAAGGTCAAAGACGAGGAAAAAATTTCGTCGGCAATTACTTGATTTTCGTCGCCAAATTGATTGCCGACGAAAAATTTCGTCGTCCCCGTTCGTCGTTTTATGTTGGTCGAGAAAGGCCCCTGACGACGAAATTTTTTTTTTCGTCGGCCTTTTTTGGTTTTGGCGAGGAATTTTTTCGTCGTCTATTTCGATATTGGGCGACGAAAAGTTTTGTCGGCATTGGTTTTTTTTGGCGAGGAATTTTTTCGTCGGCAATTGTGTTTGCAGCAAAAAAATTTTTCTACCTTTATTGCTCACTGTTTTTGCTCCCAGTGGGTTTCGAACTCATGACCTTGCGCCTACAGCACCCAAGCCCTTACCACTACACTAGCACAACTTCTATTACTAGAAGACTAATATTTATTATATATACTATTTCTGGTTCGTTTTTTTTTTTTTCCAAAACCACCACCACCACGACGCCACCACTACCACCACCACCACCACCACCACAATCACCACTCCACCGCCACCACCACCACCACAATCACCACTCCACCACCACCAGCACAATCACCATTCCACCACCACCACCACATCAACAATCACCGCAACCACCACATCACCACTACACCACCACCATCATTCCTACAACTCCACCCAAGCCACCCACCATGCCGCCACCATCGCCAATGGATAACTATCGAAAATTTTAAACTAAACTATGTATAATATATATTACCTTTTTATGATTAAATTTTAAACTAAACTATATATGTATATTTTATTTAATATGTATATTTCTATTTATTTTTTATGCTAAATAATATATAAAAATTAAAAATTAAAAAATAATCAGCCAAAAAATTCGGTCAACGCCGACGAATTCTAAAATTTCATCGCTAGAAGCCAATCTTTGTCGACGAATTTTTTTTTCCTCGCTAAATAGCTCCCCTATGACGACGAATTTTGAATTCCTCGCTAAAAAGATGCCCTATGATGACGAATTTGGGATTTTCTCGCCAAAATTTTGCATTTGACGACGAAATTTGGGATTTTCTCGCCAAAAATTTGCATTTCACGACGAAATTATTTTTGTCGCCAAAAACTAAGCCTTCGACGACGAAATTTTTTTTCCTAGCCAATAGCCCTCCTTTGGCGACGAAAATAAATTTCGTCGCGAATTTTCGTCGCCTTAGACCAACTTTGTTGTAGTGTGATGTGTAGGCTTGGAGGTTGTATATCATGCTAACCGAGGTTTAGTTATTGATATGCATGTTGTGGTGTGTTGATTGTACCCGCGAAAGGATTGTGGAGTGAGTCATGCCATGTCGTATGCCATTCCGTCTAATTAACGGAGGTTGGGAGCATGGTTTGCGGGACACAATACCTTGGGTACATGGGATGTGGCAGACGTGCCACTGCATGTGATGTGATTACATTCATATTGTTGTGCATTGATCTTATTGCTTAGTTGGGTGGATATGTGGGTTATAACTGTTGTTTACTTTCTAGTATTTCAGTTACCTTGGTGATGCGTACTCATATTGATATTCCTTCAGGTATTGTGGTATTATGTTGAGCACTTCTATATCTCACACACTCTGGCTTTCCTTTTTGGTCTGCCAGGTAGCAGGTTGCGTAGAGTGGGTCCACTACTGGTCAACGTGTAGAGGTATACTCAAGCGTTAGCTTTGGGAGACGTCGGTGGTCGAGCTTGTTGTATGTAGTTGTTGAAAGAAGCGATTTTTATAAGTTGTAATCAAGTCGTGGATGAATATGTTGAAGTATAGAACTTATTAAGTTTATAGTAGTGGTTGTGGTTCTTAGTTGTGCAGGCCTATGATTGGTTGGTTGGTGCATTGACTCATTTATTTCTGTTTTTGTGAGAAGTCTTCCGCTGGGTATTCACTCTGATAGGTTTTGAGGTGGGGCTTGGTCTTTTGTGTGGAATGCCACGTGGCCGTGTCGGTTCGGGCCCACTTTGGGTGTCGTTCCGGGGCGGGGCGTGACATGCGTAGTGCCGTAAGCACGGCCAAGCACTAGTATATCTATAACTCAGAAGTGGACAATGTAACTCAGAAGTGGTGTGGCATCACTTTATTATTGGAATTCCTCGTCTTTATTTAAAATATTTTTTTTTAATTGGAGAATGACTACCCTTCACGGAGAGAAGAAAAGGTTTGAGACCCCAAGGGAATAAACCTTGATGCTCTGGACTTCACCTCAATAAAAGGGAGAAGATGATTGGTTTTTGTTGGATCCGGAGTGCTCCCATAGATTTGATTACCTAATGCCACACCCTGCAACTGTTCTAAAAACAGACTTGCGGGTGCGCATCGCTTGTCATAAAAGACTTAATTGAAGCTCTCCCTAACACCAATTGGTTTTAGGAGAGATGGTGAAAAAGTGGTCCGACAAGCGGTATCAGAGTGAGGAAGTCATGGGTTCAAATCGCTGGGGCGTCATTGTGAGTGAGGGATTGCTGGGCCTAGAGTGCCTCATTGATTTGGTTACACAATGTCACTCCCCACACAGCTCTAAAAATAGACTTGCGTGCGGTGAAATGTCGAATGTGATAAAAGACTTAATTGAAACCCTTCCTAACTAGGGACGGAACTAGAATTTTGTAAACACAGGGGCCGAACTATGAGTAACTAGGTTTTGAAATTTCAAGGTTCGAAAATCTTTATACTTTGTTTGATTTGGGTTTTGAGAGAAATTTTTTGGGCGATGAGTGGAGAGAGATAGTGTAAGGACCTGTATTTTTCGTATATTATTTAAAAGTTTATAAATGTTAGAAATTGAGGAAAATTTTGAAATTTATTGAGTTTGTTTGATTTGGGGTTAATGTGTTAGAATCGCTATTTGAGGGAGTGCAAGTATGATTTGTTTGTGTGCTAGTATATAAGTGTGGGTGTGTGTGTAGAAGAATAAAATTCTCCCATCTCACTCTCTCTCTTTCCCGATCTCTCTATCTCTCTCGGCTCTCCCTTTCTCTCGGCACACAATCTCTCTCTCCCTCTCCAACACTCAAAACTCCAACCTTTACTCAAAACCCATGGCAACTAGCTTCCAATCGTCCATCTATTGGTGTTATTGAGCCCAAATTTCGTGGGTCAAGCTCGGGAAGGAGATTTGGTTGATTTTGAAGTCTTCGAAGTCTAAGGCTTGCTCAAATCGTGTGGGTTTCGATCATTGACTTGAGGTAGGGATTTCTTACTCTTGTTATGAGTTTATATGATGATTATGTGCCTAAATCGTGCTTTAGTTGGTTGGAATTTGAGTTTGTGATCGTTTTTGATTTTCTGCAAATTCGCCCGCTGCTGCATTGGTACCAATACCACGTTTTTGAGGTACCAATACCTTTGTACCAATACCTACTTTTTGAGGTATTGGTACCTTGATTCTGATTGCTTACTAGATTCGTTTGGTATCAATACCTAATTTTTGAAGTACCAATACCTTTGTACCAATACCTACTTTTTGAGGTATTGGTACATTGATTCGGATTGCTCACTGGATTGATTTTGTACCAATACCTACTTTTTGAGGTATTGGTACCTTTGTCTCAGAAAACTGTTCTTGAACTTTATTGATCATTCGTCGATTGTTTTGGCTCCCGATCACTTCTAACACTCTCCAATCATATTCTAATCAACTCTAAACTTAATTACTTGGGTTCCAATAATTCGTTGATTGTTCTAATCCTTGCGATACTCGTTAAAGGTAATCTTTGTACCTTTGTAAATGGAAAATGAACCGTAAGGTTATTTAGGTGTACCGTAGGTTATATGAGGCGTTGTGGTGAGTGTGATGGGTAGTCGTGAGTTTGGCTAGTGATCCGAAAGGTAACTTAGTAACTCGTATCCTTGTGATTTCATCTCGTTGATTACTCTAAACTCCTCGAGCTCTCGTTCAAGAGATTTTAGTAAAGAGACTAGTGATTAGTGTGTCATAAAGTTACTTATGAGTTCAATGTGCGATGTAGGTTATGGTGATATACTTCATGGAAATGTGTGCGCTTATCTATTTGTTGGTGTATGTGACGGTTGATGATTTGTAGCATAATGAGATATGAATGATTGTTTGATGTTACGGACACAACGAAAACTTGACACTACGGGTATCACCACGAGGTGGTGAGACGACCGGAATCGACACTACGGGTATCACCATGGACATTCGGTGAGACGACCGGAACTATGCAAATGAATGGGTATCACCATGGACATTCGGTGAGATGACCGGAAACGAGCGATACATGCGAGAACCTTGGATGTTATGATATGAGATTATCGGAAAAAGAGAGAAACATTGGTTTTCACTAAATTGGATTGTTCGAAAGGGAAAAGGATTTTTCTATTTAAAATCCTCCGGCTATTCTTGAGCGAATTAACGGTTTCCGGTATTCGTGCACAGAATCAACGGACTTCGGCTATTCAAGCTCGAATCAGCGGAGCTTGACCACTATAGGTCACATATTTCTATACATTGTATCTATTTGGGAAAACAAAAGAGTTTTGATGACATATGAGAATGAGAAAAGAGATTTGTAAATGAAACGAGGAAATGTGGAAGATTGTGAAATGAGAATGAATGTGGAAACACACGTGATGTGATGAATCGGTTGAGAAACCAAATGTTGACTATTTGTGATTGATGTGGGAACGTTTGTAGCACTGGTATGACGTGTGAGATGATAGGTGTTGCATATAGGATTCCCTAGAATCCTTTAGCCTTACTGAGTTGCTTATTGATAGCCATATAAATCTTGGGTATATCTGTCTATATTCATTCACTTTAGTTGCATAACTCGACATATTTTCTTATAACTTGCGTATAGATTTCTCTACTGGGCTAGTGTAGCTCAACCTATCATTTTCAGGTACATTGCAGGTCATTGTCATGGAATGCTTGGAGTGCATGCTGCTGTTACCGGTCAAAGTTATTATTTTGGAGAATACTTGAACTAAACAACGTGATATTGTATTTTCTATTGTGGAACTCTGTAATTTATTGGGCAAGTTTTGTGGAATTGGGGACTGAATTACCTTTTGGGTTATTAAGTGTAACTCCGGTGAGGATTTTAATTATCAAATGTTATTAATATTTATGTTAAAAATCGAGGGCGTGACAGATAGATAGAGAAATAAGATTAATAATTGAAGAAAAAACTTATGAGAGACCTTAAGCAGAGTTGGGTTGGGTTTTGGGATCCAAAATAAACACCTTCTTAAAATATTTAAATGTCTAAATAATACTTAATACAACTGGGTGCTCTTAATGAACAAAAAATTACAAATGTTAACATTGAAATTTCAAAAAAAACACAAAAACACAAAAACAAATCCCGAAACCACGCGGGGGCCAAGGCCCCCATAAGCCCAAGCGTAGTTCCGTCTCTGTTCCTAACATCCTTTGATCTTAGGAGAGATGGTAAAAAAATAGTCTGACAGTTTTGGTGATAGATGGATCACCAAAATGATGTGGCATCACAAAGATAACCAATATTTACTTAGTGGTCAGTTAGATCGATTTTTTAAGATTAGTAGAGAAGCGTATAATTAAGTTGGTGATCGAGACACTTGAGTTATAAGCAAGGCCACGGACTGGGGCCACTGCGCCTTTGCCTTGTTTTCTGGGGTGAGAAGTCTTTGAACAGACGCGCGTAGAAAAATCTCCAAAGCTGCTTTTGACTGTCAAACGTGGAAAGGGCGGTGGGTTGTGAGTGGGAGCCGTGGAAGACCTGGTCACGATTTTTTCGCCAATGGTGCAAAACAAAACTACAAATAACTGCGACTCAATAGTCTTGGTCAATTCATATGCGGCCGGACAAGAACTACAAGCATGGGAAGGCGGGATAGAGCCGCACCTCAAAAGCACTGCACTATGCAGCGGTCATCTCACCGATGGTCCCAAATTAAAAAAAAATTCTTTAAAAAAACGTTAATAACTCTTTTTCCTTTTTATTGTTATATGAGCACGTAATAATTGCATAAGCATGCAGCCGCGCAAGTGAAGCGCAAAAATTAAAACTGCAATTTCTCCATGTCAATGACAAGAAATTATTACACAATTGGATGAGGTTAATCCTCAATTCGTCACACAAAATAAGTTGAAAAATTCAATGAAAACTTTGAATAAGAATACTAAAAACACTTCACAATTAGATGGCACTTAAGAATGAAGTAGGACTAGGAGGCGTTGGGATGTCAACAGTTCCTTCGATCATCAGCAAAACTTTTTTCATTGAAGGACGAAGAGATGGCTCATCTTGAATGCACCAAAGTCCCACTTTCACCATCCGCTCCAATTTCCTCATCTCCACCTCTTCTTCCTCCCCCACCAATTTCCCCAATTCTCTGGCCTCATAACAATCATATACCCAGTCTTCAAGAACAGCTTCGTCCTCGCTACGGCTCCAGTCCAAACACTTTCGACCACATATGATCTCCAATAACACGATTCCAAAGCTGTAAACATCCGCTTTGACGGTAATTGGCAGCTTCCGATGCCACTCTGGCGCCACGTAACCCCTCGTTCCCCTGATGCCTGTGAAGGTTTTTGTTTGTTCCTGAGCCTTCGAAAGCTTTGCCAATCCAAAGTCACTAATCTTGGCGCACCATTGCTCGTCCATGAGTATGTTCTGGGACTTTATATCGCAATGGATGATTTGGGTCTCGCACTCTTCGTGCAGGTAGAGAATGCCGCGTGCAATGTCGCAGGCGATTTCAACTTTTTCGTCCCAATTCGGTTGGGGCTTTTCGTGTGTGAAGAGAAAATCGGCAAGCGATCCGTTGCTCATGTACTCGAATACCAAAAGCTTGTTAGGTCCGTCGAGGCAATATCCGGTGAGTTGGACTAGGTTTCGATGATGGGTTCGCCCGATTACTCTAATCTCCCTCTGGAATTCTCTTTCCCCCTCTGCCAACGCCTTCTCGAGCTTCTTCACAGCTACAACCTTTTGGTTGTACGGTATTACGCCCTTGTAAACAGTCCCGGATGCTCCTCTTCCCAACTCCTCTCGGAAGCCGTTTGTTACTTCCTCTAGTTCTGCAAACGTAAAGGTTCGCAGAACTATATCTCCCCCGAATTCAATTTGCCCCCTTTCGGAAATCTTCTTGTATACCCAAACCTTGTTTCTGTAAATAAGAAATCCTGAAATTGTTAACACCATAAAGCAAAAGGTAATAAGTGAAGCTACAATAATTACGATTATTTCCAATCTCAGCTCTTTCTTAGTTCCCTTGGGTGCCAAAACCTGATCATGTTCTTTCGGAACCTTGATAAAGGCAACTTGTGAACTGCCTAGCGATCTTCTTCCGTATCTCATAGGAAGCTTTTGTTTTTGGCAATATTTTCCTTCGCTGTATAACGCAACTTCGCAATGACAATCCTCCAAACATGATTGTTCACAATCTTCTTTGTTGGTTACTTCGATCCACTTATAATTTTGGTCTTCCCATTGCATGCTTTCCAATTCTGTCATAGCGAACTCGGTTCCGCCGCCATTGGTGTTGTTGCAATTCACTGCTGTGAAATTCCTCTCGCACCCGAGACTCCAAATCTTGGGATTTATGAAATTGAATCCCGGGAGGCATCTACAATCGGCCTGGGTATCGTTCTGAACGCAATACCCGTTAAGGCCACACAGGCCTCTGGGGTCACACTTGTCGGCTGACGAATACCACATAACTGACCAGTTGCCTTTCGGATCCAAGGTACGCGAATAATAGACTCGAAAGATTCCATCCGCATCAAGTGTCATGCGATAGATTTTGCCATCATTCTTGGATTCTCCATCGGTGATATTCTTTATAATGTTTGCACCTGTTTCGTTCAACAAATACAGATGGCCTTTGCCATCAAGATTAAGTGTGATGTTATTGCCGGATCCGTCCGTCCAAGATGTCGAATAAGAATATGGGGCGGTGTCTGGAGATTGCAACGGGTACGAGACGAGGTTCCCGTCTTCTTGCATCTTGAGACGGAAAAGCCCAGTTGAGTGGTCGCCTTCCGAGACACTGGAAATCAACTGCTTTCCGTTCATGAGACGTTGGCCGGAGAGAATGGTGTCTGTTGGGTAATCAAAGCTCTGCCAGATTATCCCTCGAACGGAGTTGTAAAGCACGAAATTGCCGGAGTCCAGCATGGATGCAGCAGATATCGACTCAACATCAGCTATGTATGTGTTTTGGGCTGGTGGAATGTTGAGAACGAGCCTTCCATCAGTAAAGGCCAAAGTTGCATTGCTCGGGATCGGTGAATTGTCTCGGTTGGCGGTCCAGACCACCGTCTTTTCCGGCAGGCCGGCAGCAAAAACCCCGACAGCGTACCCGCTGCCTTGACGGTAAAAACCAAAGGCATAGAGGCCGGAGCGTGAGAGCCACGAGGACAAGTTGGTTCCGGTAGGTGCTAGGGAAGAGCTTAGGCTTATGTTTGTGGATCTTTGTTGAGCTTCTATTGTGGAAAATTTGAGGAAAATGAGAAAGATTATGGCAAAAGCCATGAATGTGAACAAACTCTTCTGCTGGTTTAGTACAGAATTATTTTGTGATATAGTTTGAATGTAAGAAATGCATGTTGTTATATGAAGGCCCCAGCTGTTAGTCTATGGCTGAAATTGATTTAGCAGTCTGGTCAGTCAATGTTTAATACTTTGTAAAGGCCCCAGCGGATAGCCTAAACTCTTTTGCTGGTTTAGGCTTTGTTTGCTTTAGCAGAAATTAATACTCCAAGGCTTAATACATGTCTTTTTAAAGTTTATTTATTTTTTATTTTTGTCACAGCAAGATACATCAGGTAAGTAGGTAAGTGAGTTGTTAGGAGGAGAGGGAAGGAGAAGGAGAGGCCACCACATGCATGGGGCAAAGGGTGCTCGACCAACTGAGACACCACCAACACTCTTTTACAAAGGTTTAAATTTTTAATAATAACCTTCTTTAGCAATTACTCCATAAAACTGTTTTTATTTATTTATGAGGATTAGTTTACAAAAATCTGAAAAAATTATTCTTTGCATTGTCTCCGATTGCAAAGGTTTTTGGACATCCCAAAATAGAATAGCAGACCAATACATCTATGAGATGGAGGGAGTATCAAATACTGGTGATTGAAAATTCAAGTGTTTATAAGTTGATGGAAGCTGATTTTTCTCGTCTAATATTTCTAAAACGTGAGATCTGGAAAAAAAAAAAAAAAAAGTGGGGAGAAATGAAACAGTTATACGGTACCCATTGTTCATTAGAGTGAAAAAGTGGAAATAAAGATTTGAGTTTGGAAAAGAGTAATGAAAACTGTTACAAGAATAAGCAAGTGCCAAACAGAGCCTTTTGCCTTGTTGACTGGAGTGAGAAGAGTCTTTCTACAAACGCGTAGAAAATCTGCTTCTTAGCGTAAGGCCCCCGTTCTGACTTCTCCAATGAGTGCTTAAAAAATAATGATTTATTTTTAAATTTAAAAATAACGAGCTTATAAAAATAATTTTTAAATTTTTTTTAGAGTTTGATAGATCTCATCAACATCTATCAAACAATATTCATATTATATATATATATATATTTATTTTAATAAACCTATTATTTTTTAAGAGAAAAAAGTAGAACACCCCTAACCCCTCTCTCACTCTCACTCTCACTCTCACTCCCTGCTGTTGAATGCTTTTGGGCAAATTTAGAATAAAGGTTGTAGGTCAAAAGAATACCCGATATTATATACGGTTCCAATTTTTCAAATCCCCACAGAATGGTCCCAACAAAAGTTTCACTGTTATGAAAATTGTGGATGACCACAAACTACAAAGAGATCAAGTTGGAAGACAAAGAAACAATAAATATGATAGCCACTATTTGAGTCGGTCATTCCGTTTTTCCAAAAAAGAAGTTTTAGAAAAAAAAAAAAAAAAAAGGTAATTTCATGCTCAAATATAATGAAAATAAAAAATAACTTTTTAATTTTTTTTTGCACCGTTTTAAAAATCTTAATGAGATATATAAAACGAGATCTATATCGGTAGAAAAATTATTTGTTTAAACACATGATTTTTGAGCTTGAAATTACCTTTCTTTTTTAAAACTTCCTTTTCAGAAAAAACTGGAACGACCGATAGCCCCTCTTATATACCTTTCTGCCATAAATATGATGTATGTCGTGTAGAGAAGTGCACCAGAGAATTGAGAAGAGATAAGGAAAAGAAACTAATAAAGAAAGATACTAATGAAAATATGATCGATCCGGAAGATCGATCTCAATAATTCTTAAAAGAACTAATTTCATATGTATATATATAGTGTTAAGTATGTGTCTTACTTTTATGCAAGTTTCTTCTACATTTGTGTAATTTTTATAACACGTTATCAATATGAAGCTCTAAAAAAAGGGCGTCCTACTGGATGTAGTGTACACTTAATACCTCAAGTATGCTCTAAACATAAAGGATGTCTTACTGAAAGTATACGTAATGTACTTCTAATACCTGAAGTATTGTACTTATCATTAAAAAGTACCTCAAGTATTTATAAATTAGAGATACCTACAGTATTTCATTAAAACATATTCGAAGTATTTTTCCGAAGAATTAGTTATCAATTACTTTTTTTGCTATTGATTTCATGTTATCTATTTGTATATATTGTTTAAATAAGAATCGAGGTAATATTCTTAGTAAAAACTTAGGAAAAAAGTAACGACAGTTAGTGGGTCTTCAGTTCTGAATCCACCACGCCATCTTAAATCTGTGACATCCTTATGGGAAATCACGAGTTTGGCCACTGAACTAATCATAAGCAGATGGGAAATTTCATGTAGGCACCCGACCTTTCACACAAATCACACATAAGCACCTGACCTTTCTTAAATTTCATATAAACCCCTGAACTTTCTAAAAATTCATCAATTCAACACCTGACCTTTATTAAATTTCATATAAACACCTGAACTTTCTAAAAACTCATCAATTTAACACCTGACCTTTATTAAATTTCATATAAACACCTGAGCTTTCTAAAAACTCATCAATTCAACATCTACCATCACCATTTCGTCTAAAACCAAACAGGAAAAAAGTTAAGTGCTCCAATTTTTTATTTGTTTGAACCAGTGCGAAGATCTTATTTTTCTGATCATTTTATTTAAAGAATCATAATTAATTTTTTACTCTAAAGCTCTTATTAGTCTGCCTTAAGAAAGTCATAGAATCAAATATCTCTTAGGGCTAACTAACGAAAGTCTTAGAGTCAAAAATTAATTATGATTTTTTAGGATAAAATGACCAGAGAAATAAGATTTTTGCACCGGTTTAAACGGATTGAAAATTAGAGCAATTAATTTTTTAACCATATTTTTTAATATATATAAACGATCTATACATGGTTGAAAAATTAATTACTCTAATTTTCAATTCGTTTGAACTGATATGAAGATCTTATTTCTTTGATCATTTTATTTGGCTCTCGTTAGTTGACCCTATGAAATATTTGATTCTACGACTTTCTTAGGGCTGACTAACGAGAGTTTTAGAGTCAAAAATTAATTATTATTTTTTAAGATAAAATAATCAGAAAAATAAGATCTTCACACCAGTTTAAACAGATTGAAAATTGGAGCACTTAATTTTTTTAACCATATATTTTTAATATATAAATGATCTATACATGGTTGAAAAATTAATTACTCCAATTTTCAATCCGTTTAAACCAGTGCGAAGATCTTATTTTTCTGATCATTTTATTCTAAAGAATCATAATTAATTTTTGATTCTAAGGCTTTCGTTAGTTGCCCTAAGAGATATTTGATTATACGTCTTTCTTAATGCTAACTAATGAGAGCTTTAGAGTCAAAAATTAATTATGATTCTTTAGGATAAAATAATCAGAAAAATAAGATCTTAGCACTGTTTCAAACAAATAAAAAATCGAAGCACTTAATTTTTTTTTCCGTTTGGTTTTAGACGAAATGGTGATGGCATATGTTGAATTGATGAGTTTTTAGAAAGCTCAGGTGTTTATATGAAATTTAATAAAGGTCAGGTGTTAAATTGATGAGTTTTTAGAAAGTTCAGGTGTTTATATGAAATTTAATAAAGGTCAGGTGTTGAATTGATGAGTTTTTAGAAAGTTCAGGTGTTTATATGAAATTTAAGAAAGGTCAGGTGTTTATGTGTAATTTGTGTGAAAGGTCGGGTGCCTACGTGAAATTTTCCCTAAGCAGATATTGAAAGAAATAGACATCAATATTGTTATGAGTGACATAAAAAAAAATCTGAAAATTTAATCAAATTCTATCCTCCCTAGAATTAGAGTGATTGGTTGGTTTTTATTTTGCTGCTTCATATTTCTCCGCAAAATATTGACATGATAGAATTAGTTAGTAAATCATTGTCAATGTCTATTATTTTCGTATAATCAATACCGAGAATATAGTGTTCCGGTCCAATTTTCTTCATGAGTCTTTATGGCTTGAAATTGACTATTTATTTAGTAGAAATTGACTATTTATTTAGTAGGGTTTTTTTTTTTAATACTTTTTCAAGAATCTGTACGAATGAAGTTGGGAATTTTATGGATTTTATTACACTTATATCCTTAAAGTTTCAAACAAACATGATTTATCCCACATCTTTGTAATATTACATTCTAACCCTGCAGGTTTAAGTAAATATTATTTGATCCACATATTTGTGATTCTTACATCATATCTATCCCACATATATAGGTTAGCGTGGTTGTACTTATAGAATACATGTCTGAATTAAAATTCACGTTTATGGCTACGAAAGACGTAAAAGCTTAATATTTACTAATCGAGACATTTCGTGAAAGGTATGCATTTTCTTTTGTTTCTCTTGCCTAAAAATCTATTTAAAGAAAAGTAGAAGGTTTTTGAGTTGGGAAGAAATGATTCTGTCCCAAATGGTTGAGCATATTGTAGTTTGTATATTTTTTTATTAAAAAGAAATATTTTCTTTGTTCCACATATTTGTGATTCTTACATCATATCTATCCCACATATATAGGTTAGCGTGGTTGTATTTATAGAATACATGTCTGAATTAAAATTCACGTCTATGGCTACCAAAGACGTAAAAGCCTAATATTTACTAATCTAGACATTTCATGAAAGGTATGCATTTTCTTTTGAATATCTTGCCTCAAAATCTATTTAAAGAAAAGTACAACGTTTTCGAGTTGGGAAGAAATGATTCTGTCCCAAATGGTTGAGCATATCGTAGTTTATATTTTTTTTATTAAAAAAAATATTTTCTTTGTTGCTCATGAAATTATATCCAACTCCAACAAAGGAAACGATAATAAGATAAAATAAATAAAGCTTGTATGCACAGTCAAACTATATTCTTTAGAGGGTAGTTCTGACTCCAATCCCAACTCCCAAACCCGTTATCAAACGGGGCCTTAACAAACGGAGCCTAAGAGAATAAGTACTTGTGTTTACAACTTTAGAACTTCCAAGTACTATATTTACAAAAATAATTCTATGATTTTTACCGCAAAGCCCAAAATACAAAATGCCAACCAAAAATGCCCCACCCTTCACTGACTGTAGACACCCCATTCTGGACTGTCCAGATTAGTCCTTTTCCTTCCTTTGTTGACCCAATGATGATAGACGGTCGAGAACAGTTCAGAGTCGATGGAAGGATTTGAGCTTTGGGCGTTGAACTCTCTCCCTTCAAAGCCCACCTTCAAAGCCCACTTCAAACCCTTCAAGCCTCGAGCCAAATAAGCCTCAGCAAAACCATACCTTGCTTGCGCCACCTACTCGTTGGCGTGCGCCAGATATCTGCCACGTGTCGATCATCGACCGTTGACTGAGTTTGACCTGGCGCACGGTAGGTCACAGGTGGCGTACGGAGGGTCTTGACCGGTCAAATCATCGCTTTTACAGCACGCGACCGAGGCTTTTACGGCTCCAAAGTACAGGGATCAGGGCTCCTAATGATTATTTGCTGCTGGACCGTCCCTCACTCTCTCCTACACCTAGTCCCATGCATTTAATGCATGGGAGGCTCCTCACTCAACCCTAACCAGCCCTAAACCCAGCTGACCAGCCCTGGTTTCAGCTCCTCTCTCCACCATAAATACCCCCCCTTGCATTCATTTGCAAGGGGTTAACACACTTAACTCTCTAAGTCCATTCCCTCTCTTCTCTCTTGTTCTTGCTCTCTTGTTGTAAGAGTGAGAGATAGAACAGCTTCATACCCCCTCTCTTTACTGATCAGTTGTTACCACACCCTCCATCTTCAACCAAAGCTCATCACCATCCTTTCTCTCTTGCACCAAAGGTATACCACCTTTGTGATGCGTTCTGTTTTCAATTTCTGAGGGGAACCAGAAGGGTTCTGGCTAGTAACTGATACTAGTCCAGGCCCCTTTCTGGTGAAATAAATCAGTTGTAGGAGTCACCACATGGCGCACGCCAGCTCCGCTTGGCCGTACGCCACCTTTGGCTGTACGTGCACAGCTGGCGTGGGGATCATGTAGGGCTCATTTATTGCTTATTTTCTTTATGTTATCACCTTATAGCATGCTAAAAACCAGTCTATTGCTTTCTGTATTTTAGAGCTGTTCGGATGTAGCTTTAAATACTTGTACTATTCCCTGCTTTCAAGGCCTCTGGGGTACTTCTGGTCTTGTTCCAGAGCCCAGATGATGTAAAGCCAAACACTGGTCAACATACGAACCTGGCGTACGGCCCCTATGGGTGGCGTACGGCACACTTGTTAAAGACCAGTGCCTGGCCCTTATATCACAGCTCAATCTTGGCCTCTTGTTCCTCCCCACTCTGTTTATGGGGTCTGTCTTGCTATTTTCTTGGCTACTGGCCATTCCTTATGTCTGTACATGTACATAATCCATATTATAAACTGCGTGGTTTGCCCTGGGTGTGCACTGGTCCCTTCCAGAGCCCAGAGGATTGAGAGTAGGAGTTGTAAGAAATCAGTGTGGTAGTGTACGACAGTCTGAAGGTGGCGTGCGCAGGGTGTGCTGGCGTGCAGTGGCCTGGCCATTGCGTGCCAGCATGTCGCCTGCTCACGCACCCGACGGGCAGCGTACATCATCCCGTTGAATTTCTGGCAGCGCTTGTTCTCAATCTATGTTCTTACATTTAATTCAATTCAAGCAAGCAAATCATCATCCATAAACATTTTGTCATATAAACTGCGACGTGTTACAGTTTTAGTCCCTATTAACTGTTCCCCCACCCTAACTGGCTGAAAATGATCAAATGAGAGAAGAATGCAAACGTTTTGATAAAAAATGCCCGAGTAGAGACCGATTTCCGAATTGGGCGAGAGGGGTGCCATAAAACCCTTCCTCTCTCGTAACTTGGCTCCCGAACCTTAGATATCGAAGGTGATGACGGACCAGTCTACGCCTTTTCAAATCAAATCAAACATTTTTCAAATCAAAGCAAAACGTAGCAAACGTTCTCGAGTTCGGTTCCTTGGGTGTTCTTCCGCTAAAACCCGAGTGGCGACTCTGAATCGAAGCGTTTCGCCGCGCTATTTTCCAAAAAGGCCGCTCCCCAAACAATATCCATTCGAAAACCAAAAATCGGGCGATTTTTCGGGGCGTGTGCCCACAGTGGCGACTCCGCTGGGGATCATTGCATTGATGAATATTTAGGCATTAATACATGAATGAACAATTTTCAAAAGTCTGGCAAAACAGTATGCTCCGCGCTGCTGAAGAACGGAATGGTAACGTAACAGGATCTCAGCATCCGACCAATCCGAACTGGGGCTTTGTTATTGTTCACTTGTGTAGTTTTGTCTAAATATTGATTAATAAAAGTGAGCCAAGCTTCAAAAGGCACTTTCAAAATATTGCATTTCTCTCTCATTTAGTCAAACTTTGGCGTTCTTCATTTGCATCGATGTCGGATAAGCCCCGTTGAGGTGTTTTGGGTAACCGGCACAGTTTACTGGAGCCCGGGGTCCTCGAATGCCCAACAACCTTGGACGATGATGAGTCGTGATACCGTTCGACCATTGCTTTGTTGCACGCATTGCAGTGGGAGGTATACCGCGGCTCTAGTCAGAGGAACCCCTTTCAGCCAAAACCAGCCTCGTCATGCGTACAAAGCACTAGAACCTTTCAACCTAAGACAGGAACCTACAGGGTAGGATTACTTGCATCTAACCCCCATAAACTGTCTATGTGTTACTGCTTTCCTTATCCCATGCCTGTACATATATACATCCCGTTTTGCGTAGGAGCATGCTAGGGCGGCTTTTAGGTCTGTCTCGAGTTCGTCTCGTGATTGTTAGGACCCTGCCATGGACCAATGAAGAGTCGTGCATCTCGATGTTGCGCGTTATCAATTTCCAAAATCCTTGGGTCAGCGAGACTTTGGGAAATCAGGACTGTTTAAATCTCTTGTCTAAACCTAGTCGAAGTTTCAAACAGAAAACTAGGAACAACGGAGAGAATGCCGTGATACTTACACCATCCAGGTTAAAGTGCTAATCACTTACACCATCAAGGCTGCTTACGCCACTCCGGTTCCGGTATCACGTCATCTACACCGAGTTGTTCCGACCTCTAAAGTTGAAACTTCGAGAATGGAGTAGTCAAAGGCTTAGACTATTTTGACATCTCTTAGTGATAGTCGATTCAATCAAGGATACACCATCGAAAAGAAATCCGAGGATTCTGGCAGCATCCGAACGTCATGAGACAAACTCGTTTCTAGAGTCTAGGAAGACACTGACGATAATGACATGCGCATTGCATTTCTTCGAATTCTTTCAAAATCTTGTTGCAGGAACGCCACTGAGTTCTCATTTACTTTGCTGTCCAAAGCTCTAGGCCATCACCTTCATCGATCATCAATCTAAAATGGCAGCACAAACAGAGATGGCTGAACTGCAGAGGGCTATACAGGAACTGAACCAGAAAATGGACAAGCAAATGGATATGGTCCAGGGGCTATTTGACCTTTTTACTTCCGTCATGTCAAAGCTGGATCAGGGGCTAATCAAGGAATCCTCTCAAGCCTGCCATACTCCTGCCGTCGGAAAGTGCTCGAAGGACATGTTCAAAGACCTGGCTGAGTTTCATGAAGGCAGGACTTACCCGAAGGAGAATGTTGGATCCTTTTTCAAAGCCCATGCTGAAAGGGAGGATATGTGCAATAAAGAGATCAATCCCAAAGGCAAAAGGGTGCATCATGTTCCTCAATCCGATCGTCGGAACCCACCAAGGACCTTCTCTCGCTTCTCCACACCGTTGTCCTCAGTTTATGAGAAGCTCCTCGAAGCTGGCTTCCTCAAACCACTCCTTCCAACTCCTTCGCCTCGAACATTCCCGGCATCCTACAATTCAAATGCTTATTGTGCCTTCCATCAAATGCCTGGCCATCTCACTGATGCCTGCTTCCGCCTTCGACATGCCATTCAAGATCTCATCGACAATGGCATCATCCCAGCTCCGCTCCCATCAAAGCCCAGTGTCATCTCTGAGCCCCTGCCTCAACATGTTTCTAACTCACATGTTAGTCAAATATCTACAACCTCCACCATATTCAATCCTAGCCTCCACATCATCCCAGAAAATCAATCCAAGCCAATCTTGTCTCTCCCGTCTGAACCCGAGGTCGACCTGACGGCCATAGGTGAAATCGAGATCCTTACTGCCGACACCTGGGTTGGCAGTGATCAGGAGCCTGCAAAGGAGGAATTCAAGAGGAAGCTGGATCAATCAGAGGAGAAGGCGGACAAGCTGTGGTCTTGTGATCGTAAGGATTTTGGGGCTGTTGTTCAAGAAGTTCTCTCCAGTGGGTCTGGCCGAAGAAGCTAAAGAAGTCGAAGTGTTGTTGCTTGGGCTTGTTGTCCTCTAGCTCCCACCTCTCTGCAAGGAAGTCAAGGGTAACTATAAAAGTTGCATTTTCAAATCGCGTCTAATTTGCATTGACACTTTTGAGTCTGAGTCTGACACAGTATCTGTCAAGTCGACTAAGTCTAGCTCTGAGTCGGAGTTTGTGCCTCTTGGCCCTCTACGTCGTAGCTTCTATTTAAGTCTTTTTGTTGTACTTGGCAACCCCGAGGGTTTTATGATATGCATTATCCTGCTTCTAAGTATTTTGCTGGCTTTTTGAATAAACTGTGTCGACCCTGACGATGAAGGGATAGATTTCGATGGGATCATCCCCAATGAAATGTGTTCCCTCGCCGAAAGGGAAGACGAAAGGCATGCTCAGCCTCTAAAAGAAGAAGTAATTTCTAATAAACTTGTAAGACGAGGTAGACCCCCAGGAGCTTCACATTGTTCCAATGCCGTCTCCAGAAGAGCTTTGCACCATTCAGACTTGTTCAAAGAATTCAACAACATCTTGGCATGGTCTCACAAAGACACGCCTGGCATTGATCATGAGATAAAGAAGCATTCAATCCCCTGCTGCCGGATGCCAAGCCAAAAAGCAGAAGCTCAGAAGGCTCCAGGCCTCATACCATGTTCAAAACAGTAACATCAGCATCCCATCAAGTGCACATTAAAAAGGTGCAAAAGTGGCCTGGAGCGAGACGTTTCCAACCGAAGTAGTCAGGCCACTTCACTATCAAAGTCATTTCATCTTGGGCTGTAGTAAAAAAATCATCAACCTCGACGGTGACAAATCAATACCATGGTCAGCGTAGATCAATTCAAGTATTGCTTACCCCTGAGAGAAGCTCGTTGAGTTGAAAACCACAAGGGTGGGCGATTCCAAACAAAAGTTAGAGCAGCCTGGTAGACCGAAAACCTAAGGAGGCGGTCTAGACAAAAATAAATAGGCAAAGTCAAAAGCTCGCTAGACCGAAGACCCAAGTGGGCGGTACTAGGCAAAAGTTAGAGCGTAAAAGGAGAGGTAAAATACACGAGTGAACCTTGGCCTGAACTACGTTTTGACCTGATTCCCCAAAAGGGGATACGTAGGCAGTCTCTCTCTTCGAGACTCGGTCATAATCTATCAACTGGATCTCAAGTTTTGGCTTTGGTGCACCACGTTGGCCGCTTGAACTATGTTTTGACAAATCTTTCCCTGAGGTTCGGTCGCAATCTATCCATTGGATCCAAGGCTTTGGTACATCGCCGTAGTCAAGAAGAAAACAAGTTTCATTTGTGCAGAATGAGGGAAAACCTTTTGTCTTTTAATTTTATTTCAAACTACGTCTTCAATTTCAAAGCTGAGCAAAAGCCTTAAAAAAAAATCTCTGAAGCATAAAAAACAGAACGAAATGCTTGCGAGGCCTAACAGCTCACAGTTTATTCTAAGTTCAGCGAAGTCTGGTAGCCGCAACGGATTTGTAGTCATGCGCGCTAATCCAAAGTTTACGCGCTTTTGTTCAAAGTTATGCACGTTGGTCTCAAACTCGTGCACTTCTTCAATTTGGGCAGCATTCAGAAGCAGTCAGCTACTGCCGCCGATTCATTAAGATTAAAAGTACCTCGAATGCCATTCAAGGGGCTTTTGCCAAGTTTTCCATACCATGCAAGTCATGCGGACCTCATGTGACTGCACGGGGGTGTCGGTTTCAGTCCGGGCCTATACAAGTCACCTCTTTACGTCTTTTTGTCCATCTTTGGGACATTTTTCGAGTGTTTTAATCTATTTCCCATTCTGGGGCTTTCTTCTCAATTTTGTTTATTCGTACAAGTCATTGTACATCTATTTGACCTTACGCAAGCGTCAGTTTTGTCTGTCTACGGGACATTTGAATTTTTGGCTCATCAAAGCCCGAGATTTCATTTTTCCATGTGTCTAAGAGTCCGCGTCCTATCCTGGGGCTCTTGTTCCCTTTTTTTCGTTCGAGTTAGGCAAGTCTGCACATATATGTGTGTCTGTGCGTCGACTCAGCTCACTTGTCAATGCAAATTAGATATTAGTGGTGGATTTATACGCTTTTCCTCAAAGGAGAGTCAATAAATTGAAAAATGCAATTTTTTACATTGCTACCTTAGCTTCTATCTCCTATCCAAGCAGTGGAATCTTGTGACCAGCAAGAGCATTTCAGCCCAAGGCAAAGCAAAGTATATCTATGGGGCATATCCGCCTAAGCATCAAAGAAAAAGCAACCAGGCCCAATACCGTTACTATGTCAACTAAGGCACACCAGCCCACCAGCCCACTCAATGCCCCTCTATTTTGTCACGCAAGCCCGAAACTCAAAAGTAGCAGGCAGTAAAGTAAGGAGACTCAGTGGTAGTCCTCAAGCGTTGTCGTCCTCTTAGAAGCCGCCCTTAGCTTGCGTCTGCATTTTCGATTTGTGCATTCAATTTAGTACATATCATTGCATATTGTATACCTACTATTGAAAACAGGAAAAGTCTATCAAGTGCTAAAGCATGCTTGTCCATATCGAAAGCAGCAAGTAATCAGACTTTTGGGGTTCATACGTGGGATCAAGTCACTGCTGGAACTAGAGCCGAAACCACTACCCAGAATCAATTCAAATCAACGACGGTCAGCCATATCGTCCTTCAAATCAACGACGATCAGCCATATCGTCCTTCAAATCAATTCAAATCAACGACGGTCAGCCATATCGTCCTTCAAATCAATTCAGATCAACGACGGTCAGCCATATCGTCCTTCAAATCAACGACGATCAGCCATATCGTCCTTCGAATCAATTCAAATCAACGACGGTCAGTCATATCGTCCTTCTCAAATCAACGACGGTCAGCCATATCGTCCTTCAAATCAATTCAATCAACGACGGTCAGCCATATCGTCCTTCTAATCAATTCAAATCAACGACGGTCAGCCATATCGTCCTTCTCAAATCAACGACGGTCAGCCATATCGTCCTTCAAATCAATTCAATCAACGACGGTCAGCCATATCGTCCTTCTAATCAATTCAAATCAATGACGGTCAGCCATATCGTCCTTCTCAAATCAACGACGGTCAGCCATATCGTCCTTCTAATCAATTCAAATCAACGACGGTTAGCCATATCGTCCTTCTCAAATCAACGATGGTCAGCCATATCGTCCTTCTAATCAATTCAAATCAACGACGGTCAGCCATATCGTCCTTCTAATCAATTCAATCAACGATGGTCAGCCATATCGTCCTTCTCAAATCAACGACGGTCAGCCATATCGTCCTTCTAATCAATTCAAATCAACGACGGTCAGCCATATCGTCCTTCTAATCAATTCAATCAACGACGGTCAGCCATATCGTCCTTCTCAAATCAACGACGGTCAGTCATATCGTCCTTCTCAATTCAACGACGGCCAGCCATGTCGTCCTCAAAGTCAATTCAATACAACGACGATCAGAATGTCGTCCACTTCAATCCATCAACGGCGATCAGCCATATCGCCTACTTCCAACCCTTCACGGCATTCAGAATATCGCCCGCCGTTCAACTCAGCGGCCGCCCATCCAATCAATCACCATAACGGCGGTCTGCCCGTCTAATCAGTCTATAACAACCGTCCGCCTATCCTGATCCATATCTATGTATAGCAAGTGCAACTTCCAACAGTCTTATTGCTCTGTCTCGGATGGTCTTTGATAAGGAGATTGGCTCTAGTTCCCAACAGATGGAATTTAACCTACCTGACACGACCTACCCGTGGCTGTTAAAGTTTCTGTAGGCCGAAGAAGGTTCGATCCCCCAGGGTAATGATTTGTCCGCAACTGATTAATCCCCAGGAGAGTCCGCCTCGGCATTCAATGATGGTCTGCCCATCCTCGTTTCCCAACAAAGATCAAATCCTCTTTCAATCAAATCAACGATGGTTTAACGAGTCGTCCCACAACGATAACCCACCGTCTCAAATCAACGATGGTTTAACGAGTCGTCCGTCAACGATGACCCACCGTCTCAAATCAACGATGGTTTAACGAGTCGTCCCACAACGATGACCCACCATCTCAAATCAACGATGGTTTAACGAGTCGTCCCTCAACGATGACCCACCGTCTCAAATCAACGATGGTTTAACGAGTCGTCCCTCAACGATGACCCACCGTCTCAAATCAACGATGGTTTAACGAGTCGTCCCTCAACGATGACCCACCGTCTCAAATCAACGATGGTTTAACGAGTCGTCCCACAACGATGACCCACCGTCTCAAATCAACGATGGTTTAACGAGTCGTCCCTTAACGATGACCCACCGTCTCAAATCAACGATGGTTTAACGAGTCGTCCCTCCACGATGACCCACCGTCTCAAATCAACGATGGTTTAACGAGTCGTCCCTCAACGATGACCCACCGTCTCAAATCAACGATGGTTTAACGAGTCATCCCTCAACGATGACCCACCGTCTCAAATCAACGATGGTTCGACAATCAGAATATTCTTCGATAGGTCTGTCCATCTGCAACTAATTATTCCCCAGGAGACTCTGCCTCGGCCTGACCCAAACAAATACCTTCCCTTCAGTCTTGCTTCAAATGCATCTTCCAACAGCCTTATTGCTTTGTCTCGGATGGTCTTTGATAAGGAGATTGGCTCTGATTCCCAACAGATGGAATTTAACCTACCTGACACGACTTACCCGTGGATGTTGGAGTTTCTTTGTATCGAGGACGGTTTGGTCCCCCATCAACGACGGTCCACCCGTCCAATTCTAAATCAACGACGGTCCACCCGTCCAATTTCAAATCAACGGCGATCCGTCCGCCCAACTCCAAATCAACGGCGATCCGTCCGTCCAATTTCAAATCAACGACGGTCCACCCGTCCAATTTCAAATCAACGACGGTCCACCCGTCCAATTTCAAATCAACGACGGTCCACCCGTCCAATTTCAATTCAACGACGGTCCACCCGTCCAATTTCCAATCAACGACGGTCCACCCGTCCAATTTCAAATCAACGACGGTCCATCCGTCCAATTTCAAATCAACGACGGTCCACCCGTCCAATTTCTGCCCTCCGCAGGCAGCAGTCTTTCTCAAATAATCTGACTGACTGAACTCATCGATCAGGTTCTTTAAGGTTCATATGTTCTTTGTCTTACTCAGGGTAGTCCGGAGTAGGGTGTCTAGACAACCTTTGACGTTACTTGCCCCCACTCAAACAAATGGTGCTCCAAGTGCCGTCAAAGGGGGGCTTCTGTAGACACCCCATTCTGGACTGTCCAGATTAGTCCTTTTCCTTCCTTTGTTGACCCAATGATGATAGACGGTCGAGAACAGTTCAGAGTTGATGGAAGGATTTGAGCTTTGGGCGTTGAACTCTCTCCCTTCAAAGCCCACCTTCAAAGCCCACTTCAAACCCTTCAAGCCTCGAGCCAAATAAGCCTCAGCAAAACCATACCTTGCTTGCGCCACCTACTCGTTGGCGTGCGCCAGATATCTGCCACGTGTCGATCATCGACCGTTGACTGAGTTTGACCTGGCGCACGGTAGGTCACAGGTGGCGTACGGAGGGTCTTGACCGGTCAAATCATCGCTTTTACAGCACGCGACCGAGGCTTTTACGGCTCCAAAGTACAGGGATCAGGGCTCCTAATGATTATTTGCTGCTGGACCGTCCCTCACTCTCTCCTACACCTAGTCCCATGCATTTAATGCATGGGAGGCTCCTCACTCAACCCTAACCAGCCCTAAACCCAGCTGACCAGCCCTGGTTTCAGCTCCTCTCTCCACCATAAATACCCCCCCTTGCATTCATTTGCAAGGGGTTAACACACTTAACTCTCTAAGTCCATTCCCTCTCTTCTCTCTTGTTCTTGCTCTCTTGTTGTAAGAGTGAGAGATAGAACAGCTTCATACCCCCTCTCTTTACTGATCAGTTGTTACCACACCCTCCATCTTCAACCAAAGCTCATCACCATCCTTTCTCTCTTGCACCAAAGGTATACCACCTTTGTGCTGCGTTCTGTTTTCAATTTCTGAGGGGAACCAGAAGGGTTCTGGCTAGTAACTGATACTAGTCCAGGCCTCTTTCTGGTGAAATAAATCAGTTGTAGGAGTCACCACATGGCGCACGCCAGCTCCGCTTGGCCGTACGCCACCTTTGGTTTTACGTGCACAGCTGGCGTGGGGATCATGTAGGGCTCATTTATTGCTTATTTTCTTTATGTCATCACCTTATAGCATGCTAAAAACCAGTCTATTGCTTTCTGTATTTTAGAGCTGTTCGGATGTAGCTTTAAATACTTGTACTATTCCCTGCTTTCAAGGCCTCTGGGGTACTTCTGGTCTTGTTCCAGAGCCCAGATGATGTAAAGCCAAACACTGGTCAACATACGAACCTGGCGTACGGCCCCTATGGGTGGCGTACGGCACACTTGTTAAAGACCAGTGCCTGGCCCTTATATCACAGCTCAATCTTGGCCTCTTGTTCCTCCCCACTCTGTTTATGGGGTCTGTCTTGCTATTTTCTTGGCTACTGGCCATTCCTTATGTCTGTACATGTACATAATCCATATTATAAACTGCGTGGTTTGCCCTGGGTGTGCACTGGTCCCTTCCAGAGCCCAGAGGATTGAGAGTAGGAGCTGTAAGAAATCAGTGTGGTAGTGTACGCCAGTCTGAAGGTGGCGTGCGCAGGGTGTGCTGGCGTGCAGTGGCCTGGCCATTGCGTGCCAGCATGTCGCCTGCTCACGCACCCGACGGGCAGCGTACATCATCCCGTTGAATTTCTGGCAGCGCTTGTTCTCAATCTATGTTCTTACATTTAATTCAATTCAAGCAAGCAAATCATCATCCATAAACATTTTGTCATATAAACTGCAACGTGTTACAGTTTTAGTCCCTATTAACTGTTCCCCCGCCCTAATTGGCTGAAAATGATCAAATGAGAGAAGAATGCAAACGTTTTGATAAAAAATACCCGAGTAGAGACCGATCTCCGGATTGGGTGAGAGGGGTGCCATAAAACCCTTCCCCTCTCGTAACCTGGCTCCCGAACCTCAGATATCGAAGGTGACGACGGACCAGTCTACGCCTTTTCAAATCAAATCAAACATTTTTCAAATCAAAGCAAAACGTAGCAAACGTTCTCGAGTTCGGTTCCTTGGGTGTTCTTCCGCTAAAACCCGAGTGACGACTCTGAATCGAAGCGTTTCGCCGCGCTATTTTCCAAAAAGGCCGCTCCCCAAACAATATCCATTCGAAAACCAAAAATCGGGCGATTTTTCGGAGCGTGTGCCCACACTGACCAAATGCCCTACTTTTATGAATGAAACCTAATTTACAGATTTACAGAGTTGGCTCTAACCAAAGTTTTGCATTGTGTATTGATTGAGTATTTCTATCAATTAAATATCTGTATCGATTGAGTCAAAGTTGAAGGTACTGATGAACTTGAGAATTGTTTAATCACCACCATACAATCATCCTTCAATGACATGATACCAGGCTAGAGCCGCTAACGAAAAATATTAAAACAAAAGAATAAACCAAATAAACACCCAAAAAAATACAAGCACACAAAAAAAAAAAACTTAATGAGCACAAGTTTGCACGTCCTAAATAACACCGGTAACGATAAAAAAAAAATTAGGGAAGAGAAAGAGCTACTAGTAATTAGAAAAGACTTGGGAGTAATTAATTAAACAAATATTGACAAAAAGCAACCAGAAGCCAAAATTGGATTTGGCGAAGTGGGTTTTTAACTTCTTCTCAAATCTCACTTGATAGTACGTTTTAGATCCCGGACCTATCTATTGGTGTAAAGATTGAGCATATTCATATATAGAGTCAATAATGATTCTTGAACCAAAACTATGTGGTGACTTTAAGTTTAACCAGTACTTGTGGATTTGGGGACACTGTAGCAACCAAGGCACGTTGCGTAGTACTTTCTCTAGATCATTTATCTCAGAAATTAATGCTTTGGATTTTAAAACAAGTCTTTCTTGGAAGAGTTTTTTTTTTAATTTATAAACGGACCGTTCAAAATACTTTTGACCGATAAAAATGAGTATTGCATGGTACAGTGCTTTTGAGGCACTGCTCTATCCCGCCCTCTGGTACTTGTAGTCCTTGTCGGGCCCCTTATGAATTGACGAAGACTTTTGAGCCGCAATTGTTGTAGTTTGACTTTGCACCAAAAGTATTGAGGGAAAATCATTGGCGAGACCTACTTTTCCCACCCCCTTGACACACCGCCCCATGCCACCTCCCTTTTCCCGAATTACCCCCGCGCCCTGCCCCTCTCTCTCTCTCTCACCCTTTTTCTCCCTTTTCTTTCTTTCTTTCTTTACACAGTTTGCTTCTGCTTTTTTTTTCCTTTTTTTTCCAGTTTGGTTTTTTTTTTTCATTTTATTTCCTTTTCTTTCTTTCCGGTTTGAATTTTTTTTTCTCTTTAATAATAGATTCAAGTCTAATTCTAGGTTTTGTAAAGTAATTGAGAAAAAAAAAAGTGTTTCAATTGATTAATTTGCCAGGTGGAGTTTGTCAGGTGGTGTCTCCCACCAATAAAAATTTGCCCCACTGACACACGCTTCTTCTCTCTCCGGACACAGCTTTCTCTCAAAAATTAAGTGTTCCAAATTACAATTTGTTTGAATGGGTGAGAAAATTTTATTTTATTTATCATTTAATTCTAAAGGGTCATAATTAAATTTTGACTATAGGACTCTCGTTGACTAACCCTAAGAAAATCGTAGAATCAAATATCTTTTAGGACTAACCAACGAGAGCCCTAGAGTCAAAATTCAATTATGACCCTTTCGAATTAAATAATCAGAAAATAAAATCTTCTCACCCATTCAAACTGATTGAAATTTAAAACAGTTAATTTTTTAATCTGCAGTTTATATATTAAAAAATATGGTTAAAAAATTAAGTGTTCCAAATTTCAATTCGTTTGAACCGATAGAAAGATTTTAGTTTTCTGATCATTTTATCCTAAATGGTCATAATTAAATGTTGATTATAGGGCTCTCGTTGATTAACCCTAAGAAAATCGTTGAATCAAATATCTCTTAGGACTAACCAACAAAAGTCTTATAATCAAAATTTAATTATGACCCTTTAGAATTAAATGATCAGAAACATAAAATCTTCCCACCCATTCAAACAGATTGAAATTCGGAACACTTAATTTATTTTCGTTAAATTTGGTCAAGTGTTTCGAAACGAATAATTTCTCCCCGGCCCCCCAGATAAAGTACCCCCACTTTTTTAATTTCTTATTTTATTTAATTACTTTTATTTTATTTATTTAATTTCTATAAATACACCCTATTTATATTAAAAAATATAATTCAAGAATTAAGTGTTTCGATTTTAAATTCAGTTGAACCGGGGTGAAAATCGTATTTTTTTGATTATTTTATTATAAATAGTCATAATGAATTTTTTTTGTATAAGGCCTTTCAACAGACACCCAAAAATTATTATTTAGTTTCAAGAGCCTCTTAGGGTGTCCATTGAAAGGCGTTGAAATTTTGTTTAAATTTATTATTATTGATTACAAGTTATTTTTATTATTCATTGTTAAGACTAATTAATTAATTAAAATAATATAAATTTATTAAGTATGAAGACAAATTTAATTGAAAATAGAATTTGAGTTAACAAAAAAATAAGAATGGACAAAATATGAAAAGAAACAAATAAAGAAAAAAAGAAGAAAGGAGGTTAATGGGAAAAGAAACAAATAAAGAAAGTAATTGAAAATTAAAAAAAATTCAAATGAAAAGTAAAGAAAAGGAAATAAAGATTAAAAAAAAAAAAGGCAAACTGGAAACCGGAAGGAGGGGGGAGGGGTGGCGGGGTAAATCCGGGGGGTGGCGGGGGTAAATCTGGAAAATGGGCTGTGGAGTCGGTGGGTGTGTCAGGGGGGAAAAGCAATTTACAACATTGGCTAAAGAAGTCTTTGTCAATGTAAGGCGGCCTCTCTCACATTCACACATTCAACCATTTACGGTCATTTAAAAGAAGATTCAAAAGCAGCCTTGGAGGTTTTTCTGGACCGAGGGACCGTGCTGCGCAGCCCGTGCTGCGCAGGGCGATTCGCCGCCTCTCCGGTCTCGGTTTGATGATCGGAAACGATCATTTCGTAGAGCTCGTCGAGTAGAACAAGTATATCAAAAATCAGCTCATTCGGATATCATTTAGTGCCTCATCCAAACATTATTATCTTGAAATTATTAAGTGTACCAAAAAACAATGGATTTTAATCTAGTGTTTTGGATCCATTCGTTTCAAGATAATAATGTTCGGATGAGGCACTTAATGATGTCCGATCAAGCTGATTTTTGATACACTTATTCTACTCAGCGAGCTCTACGAAGTGAACGTTTCCGATCATCAAACCGAGACCGGAGCGGCGGCAAATCGCCCCGCACAACACGCTGCGCAGCACGGAGCTGCGCAGCATGGTCCCTCCATCCGGTTTTTCTACGCGTCTGTTCAAAGACTTCTCACCACCCCAGTAAACAAGGCAAGGCTCAGTCCGTGGCCTCTTGTTTGTTTGTTTGTTTATTTGTTTTTGTTTTGTACTCACTAGTTTACTTTTCTTGAAAAGTACTGCATTAACAATTACTCCCTCCGTCTCTTATCTAAAGTTCAGTATTTTATTTTGAACTATCTCTTAATAAGTGTCCATTTTGTAAAGTTAGTGGATAAAAATTGGTGCATTGTCTATTTTGTTCCTAAAAGTAAATTCAATTTTGAAAAGTTAGTGAGTAAAAGTATAATGATAATGAGTAAGTAGGAAAAGTTGAGGAAAAAGTTGATGTAAAAGGTATAATGGTGGTGTCTTTTTAATAAATTGGAATTACGAAACAAGACACTTAACAAGAGACAGAGAGAGTACTACTCTTTCTCCAAGCTCAATTTTTATTTCCGCTTCTTCAATCCAATGAAAAATGGGTTAACTGTTATATTTTGAAATTTCTTTTTCTGCTCATTTTTTTGAAATATCGAGACCAGAAAAATTAGCTTTAATCAACTTACAACCACTCGGTTCAAAAAAATCAACTTACAACCACTTGAAGCCTTTGAAGTTGGTTTTATTCTTAGAGAATCCCAGATTCCCAAATTAGAAGAGAGCTTCTTCTTTTTTTTTTGTAAACCAGGTACTTAAAAAAACTTAAGAAACACACAAGAGTCTCGGGTAAGTAACCCCATAAGCATCATCGCGTAGTTGCAAATTAATATAGACCGGAGCAATATCTAAAATACTAAAATCTAGAGAGGTATTACAAGCTATATATATTGGCTAGAGTATCGGCACATTTGTTCCATTCTCAATTAATATGATCAATCTTCTCCACTTCTAACTTCCTTGTCAAGTATCTGCAATCATGAACAATATTGCTTCATGGTTCAACCACCTGTACTATTTGATACTCTCTCGTCTCGTATTGTTGATTCTTATTCTATTTTGAAATTTCTCAAAATATTTGTCATCGTTGAAAATTTGAAGGAAAAATGTTCAGATTTTTTTAAAATTAACTCTTTATGAATGAGTAAAGCTTATTTTTAAGTACAATATACCAGTTATTGTTCAAATATAACCACTCCACCACCACCACCCCCACCACCATCATTTCCTCCACTACCATCACCACCAGCTCCACCACCACATCACCACCACCACCACCACTCCACCACTACCATCATTACACCACCACCACCACCACTCCGACCACCACCTCCACCACTCCACCACCATCATATCACAACCATCACCACCACTACCAGCACTCCTACTACCCCCACCACTCCCCCCCCCCCCCCCCCCCCCCCCCCCCCCCCCCCCCCCCCCCCCCCACCACTCCACCACCATTACCAAAAGTTTATTGTGACCGTTAGTAAATTAAGAGAGAATTGAAACAAAATTAATTCTCATGTAATTGAAGAAGATTAAAGTTCAGAACTAATAATGTTGAGGGACCAAAAGAAAATAGTTCTTAATATGTGGGCTAAATAATTTTTCTTGAAAATTTAAGGGAATCCGTGTAGGGAGACTTTTCTTTCTTTCGTATTAATGCAAAAGATAGAAGTCTTTCTTTCTAATTGACGCAAAAAAGGAAAAAAGAAAAAATATATATGACCCCTTCCATAAAAGTTATCACGCGAAAATGACCACTTCAGAGAGACTTTTTCTTTCTTTCATATTAATGCAAGAGATAGAAATCTTTCTTTCTGATTGACGGAAAAAAAAAATGACCCCTTCCATAAAAGTTGTCAGGCAATTATAAATAAATAAATATTTATTTATATTACATGAATTGTAAAAATATCGTGTCTAGTCCTTACATTACTCATAGCTAATGATGAAGTAATGGTTCTTAAACAAACAAATTTATTTTAGCCCGTGATATTTTTCTCCTAAGGGTATCCACAATGCTATAATCAAAAATGGATAACAAAAAGTTGCCACATCAGTTTTTGACTATCCATTTAAGAGATTGCTAAGGTTAACAATGTAAAGGTCCACAATAACATAATCAAAATTAAATAAACAAAACCCACATCACCTTTTTAAATTATAAAAAAAAAAACTAACTAAAAACCATGAATATAGAAAATAGTTTTTCCTAAAATAATTTTGAGACTAATAAAAACTATTTAAAATAGAAAACAATTTTTGAACTTTTTTCAAAACTTAAAAAAATAATAGTTTTAAGAAAAACAGCTTTTGTGTAACTATGGTTTTTGAAAAAATAGTTTTTTATATAAGAAAAGATGTTGAAAAAAAAAATTTCTTATACAAAACAATTTTTCAAAAAAAAAACAATTTGTTTTGTATAAAATGTTTTTTTTTAAAAAAAAGTTAAAAAATAAATTTTGGGGGAAAACAGTTTTCTAAAAACAATTTTAAAAAAAAAAATTTGAAAACGTTGTTGAAAAAGAATGTAACGCCCCGACTTTTCGGGAGTAGAATAAATTAATTTTCTTAAGAAAATTTGCTAAATAAATATAATTTCCTAAAATAAAGTTTAGATATTACAAACTCAAGATAGATTTAGTGCTTCAAAATACATTGACTCCAGAGCTGACTCTAATCTTGATACGATTCCAAGCATTCTCGATCTTCGCTCTTGGCTTTCCTCCTGTCTTAAAACTGCTGCACCATTGAATCCTGCACTCGCTGGCAAATTGATCGCCGAAGCAAACGATTTGTCAGGATACAGACGTACCCGTGAGTGATAAAATCACCTAGTAGAGTAATCCAACCCAACCACCCCTCTTACTTTACAGTTAGCAAGCAGCAAGATAAAACGATAAGAAGAAGTAAAATAGGGATTTTTCACATAAGCCAGTTCATTACTGTCCATCATCCTATCGTGTAATCTAAGATCTCCTCCGCGGGATCTTTCCTCCCCAACCGCTAGCCATGCTCGGTCCCATAAGGTCACTTCCCTTTGCTGTCGCAGATGCACCTAAGTTATGTACCGAGTGTGCACCCCAATAACTACAACAAGGGGTAAGCTTATCATGCCTGAATCATGACTAGGGTTCACTTGTAAATCTAAGATCTCCTCCGCAGGATCTTTCCTCCCAAACCGCTAGCCATGCTCGGTCCCATGAGGTCACTTCCCTTTGCTGTCGCAGATGCACCTAAGTTATGTACCGAGTGTGCATCCCAATAACTACAACAATGGGAAAGCTTATCATGTCTGAATCACAACTAGGGTTCACCTATCTTATATACCACTTCCACAATCATCACTGCACTCTCGCCAGTTTCAATTCATCACTGGACTCTCGCCAGTCTATCAATTCATCACTGGACTCTCGCCAGTTTCAATCTCATCACATTCAAAATCTCGCCTGCGGGCATTCTAGAAATAAAAACTTTCCATTTCATCCATTACCTAGTATCGTCTAGTATGAACTCTATTCGCATACCACCCCATGTCTCTAGGGTCCAATCTAAGATATAAATCAAGAATTGGCGCAATATAAAATTAAATCAAATAATAACTAAAACAATTAACGAACAGTGCAATCACACAACTTTTTATGGATGGGCCGTTGCCCTTATTCTTGTATAGCCACCATGTCAATAATGAAGTAGGATTTTTATAAATATTTTTAATAAATATTTTCTAAGCTTTTAATAATTATTACAAGGTAATTAAATTTATTAAACACTAATTAAATATATTAATTCGAAAAAAATTATTAGAATAATTAACATGACTCTAATAAAAGTCCCATACAATCAGTTGAGTGTCAAAAGTTGGGTTCGGATGGTCGAATAATTAAATTACATGAAATTGTTAATTAAAATGACCGAAAGTGAAGTAATTAGACAATAAATAATTAATTATAAAAAGAAATATAGAGACTGACATGATTTCATCTTTTGACAGTAAGGAGTCTAAAAAAAATTGCGCGGGTATTAATAATAGTGTTTATAAGGCCGTAAAGTAATTTTGATTGGAATTACTTTAAAAATAATAATAAATAGTGAATTAAATAAAATAAATATTTAATTTGACAAGTTACTGTAATTGAGATGCAAGGAGTCTAAAAAAAATTAGTTGAGTGTTAAAACGTTAGTTTAAAGGTCGTAACTAATTTTTGTTTATAAATTTTGAACGATAACTAATAAATAATTTAATAAATAGATAATAAAATAAAAAAAATATGACCTTGACAAGTTATGATCTTTGAGATATGAAAAGTCTAGGAAAAATAGTTCGGGGGTCGAAAACGGTGTTCGGGAGGTCGCAAAACAATTTCGAAACAAAACAGAACCTGCCGCAAGGTTTGACCGAGTCAACCTTGCGGCTGAGCGGCGTACCGCAAGGTCAGACCTGGTTCTTGCGGCCCGAACCTTGCGGCCGCAAGATTTAAGGCAGTTTCGGATTTTTTTGTTGTTTCGCGATGGTTTCGATGCATGGGTCCATTTAGGCTATTGGGTTAAGCATAAAAACATTAAATATACTTAGAGGAAGGGTTGAGAGAGATTATACTACCTCGAATCGGATCGAATTGATTTTTAAGCGAAACTTGAAGTTTGGAGAAGGCAACTTCGGGTCTTTCGATCGGGGAACCTTGGGATCAAATTGGGTGGCGTTTGGCGATGCTAGGAGTTGTAGGAAGAGTTTGGAACGGTCGAATTGGATTTTGGTCGAGTCTAGGTACCAAACCCACTTTTCTCTCTCTCACTTTCTCTCTCTCAAACTCCATAGCTTGGAGCTTGAATTGCCCACGTTTTTCTCTCATGTCTGACTCGGTGGAGCGTGGGAAATAATGTGGTATGCCCTAGGGTCGAAGTAATGGGGTATATATAGGGGAATTTTAAAGGGGTTGATAAAATTGAGTTTATTCAGAACTCAAACTCTTAGGCTATTAGATGGACGAGAATACGGACGAGATTATGGCTAGGGAGGAAGTATAGACTGAGTAGGAGATGGAGGAATGGAAGGAGTGTGCATGCATGCATGCGTGCAATTTAAAAAAATAAAGGTAAGATAATTATATTTGTATATATCTATTAAAAATTTTATTATTATGAATAGTTTTTTTTAAATGATATTATTAATGATAAAATTACGGGCCGTTCCAAGTTGAATTAAAATTTTGCTAAACTAATTTTGGTTACAAAAAATTATTCTAGGTTCTGGTTTAATCTAATTATACTGTTAAATAGTTAATCGATTACTATTGATAAAAAAAATAGTTTCTTTATAATAAAAAATAGGGCAAAAATCCGGGTCGTTACAAAGAAAGAGGGGGGGGGGGGGGGGGGGGGGGGGGGTCAAATGGAAGAGAGAGAACATTTTTTTTATTTTTATGGTGTGTGTATTTGATTGATAATATAAGATTTATTAAATTTGGCTATTGACAAAAGATTGTTAGTTTCAGTTATCCAAAATTCAAAATTTGATTATTTCTAAGGAAGATACTAATTTTGATTATAGCATTATGAGCTATTTTTTTGCACCAACATTGTTAATTTTAAAAACTTATCACTTTTGGTTATGCTATTGTGGATACTCTAAAGGTATTATGAAAATCAGTTGCATGGGTCAATAAATAAACCGCATAAAACCTGCACATCACGCAAAGGAAATGATGTTAAATTATTAAATAAATATGTTACCATAAAAGTAAACCACTAAGGTAAGCCTGGTGGTCAAACATAACTTTTTTTTTTTTTTTTTTTTTTTACATTTTACCAAGAATATTTACAGTGATTTTTGTTTTAACCAATATCAATAGTAAAAATAACCAATTCTTCTAGAAAATACTTCGAATATGTTTTAATGAAATAGTTCATATATCTATTTTTTTTTAGAAAATTTCTCTTATATCCCTTCGACTTTGACCAAACATTCATTTTGGTCCTTCACCTTTTAATTTCGGCATAAAAATATTTCAACTTTCTAATTTTTTTCAATGTCATCCCATCACTTCGAGAAATTTTTCAGTGCCGGGTGGGCACGGGACACATGGTGCCGGCACCAATCTCGGCCGTCCAATGAAATTTTGACGGCTCAGATCTGTTCGGCTAATTTTAAAGTGTGTAATAACTAAAATATCCCTCGGCAGCCGAACAGATCTAAGCCGTCCAAAATTTCATTGGACGGCTGAGATTGGTGCCGGGCACCACACGTGTCCCGTGCCCACCCGGCACTGGAAAATTCCTCCATCACTTCAATTTCTCATTGAGATCTTTCAAACAAGATCTATATTGCATATTTTTAAATTTCAATAAACCTATTAATTTTTAGCTTAAAATTGCATTCTTAAAAAGTAAGAACTTATTTATCGTTCTAGAACGGGGCCGATTCAGTCCTAGCAATTAGTACACTTTCTCCAAGCTCAATTTTTGTTTCTGCTTCGTCAATCTAAAGGAAAATGGGTTAAGTACTGCTCCATTTTGAATTTTCTTTTTCTGATCTCATTTTTTGGAAATAGCTAGACGAGATAAATTAGCTTTCATCAACTTACAACCACTTGAAGCCTTTGCAGTTGGTTTTACTTCTTAAGTAGAGAATTCTGGATTCCCAAATTAGAAGAGAGCTTCATTGTTTTTTGGGAAAATTTCATGTAGGCATCCGACCTTTCACACAAATCACACATAAGCACCTGACCTTTCTTAAATTTCATATAAACACCTGAACTTTCTAAAAATTCATCAATTCAACACCTGACCTTTATTAAATTTCATATAAATACCTGAACTTTCTAAAAACTCATCAATTTAACACCTGACCTTTATTAAATTTCATATAAACACCTGAACTTTCTAAAAACTCATCAATTTAACATCTACCATCACCATTTCGTCTAAAACCAAACAGGAAAAAAGTTAAGTGCTCCAATTTTTTATTTGTTTGAACCAGTGCGAAGATCTTATTTTTCTGATCATTTTAATATATATAAACGATCTATACATGGTTGAAAAATTAATTACTCTAATTTTCAATTCGTTTGAACCGATATGAAGATCTTTTTTTCTTTGATCATTTTATTTGGCTCTCGTTAGTTGACCTTAAGAAATATTTGATTCTACGACTTTCTTAGGGCTGACTAACGAGAGTTTTAGAGTCAAAAATTAATTATGATTTTTTAAGATAAAATAATCAGAAAAATAAGATCTTCACACCGGTTTAAACAGATTGAAAATTGGAGCACTTAATTTTTTTAACCATATATTTAATATATAAATGATCTATACATGGTTGAAAAATTAATTACTCCAATTTTCAATCCGTTTAAACCAGTGCGAATATCTTATTTTTCTGATCATTTTATTCTAAAGAATCATAATTAATTTTTGATTCTAAGGCTTTCGTTAGTTAGCCCTAAGAGATATTTGATTATTCGTCTTTCTTAATGCTAACTAATGAGAGCTTTAGAGTCAAAAATTAATTATGATTCTTTAGGATAAAATAATCAGAAAAATAAGATCTTAGCACTGTTTCAAACAAATAAAAAATCGAAGCACTTAATTTTTTTTCCGTTTGGTTTTAGACGAAATGGTGATAGCATATGTTGAATTGATGAGTTTTTTAGAAAGCTCAGATCTTTATATGAAATTAATAAAGGCCAGGTGTTAAATTGATGAGTTTTTAGAAAGTTCAGGTGTTTATATGAAATTTGATAAAGGTCAGGTGTTGAATGATGAGTTTTTAGAAAGTTCAGGTGTTTATATGAAATTTAAGAAAGGTCAAGTGTTTATGTGTGATTTGTGTGAAAGGTCGGGTGCCTACTGTGAAATTTTCCCTTGTTTTTTTGATGAGAATAAACTTTTCATTACTAATTAAAATCCCACAAGGGGTACAAGAACTGGATCCGGAGCCCTCAGTTGGGTAGGAACCTCAACTTACGGGTTATCCAAAAGGAACCGGATAAACAAGATCCAAAGGGGACCGAGGTGAACAAGCCCTCAAGGGGTGAGCTTCATGGTTCACCCACCAGTATTTGATACTCTTTGTCTCGTATTGTCGGTTCTTATTCTATTTTTGAATCTCTCACAATATTTGTCACCGTTGAAAATTTACAGGAAAAATGTTAAGATTT